>ML782082.1:948455-996401 GCA_009831015.1 Picea engelmannii | reverse complement strand
GATCCTTCTAGAAGCGGAAGCTTCTATTAGGTCTTCTTACATCTGCCTTATTCTATTTTATTGAAAGGTCTTATTAATATTGACCTTTATTACATCCGAATACATTGATCTACCTATGTGCGGGTTAGGACCTTAACAGACCCAAGGGTTGGAGTCCTAGCCCCACCAGAAATGGGCTATGGCCGATGGAGATATGGAGAGACTTGTTGTAGCTATGTTGAACATAGGGAAGACTCTCATCCCATGTAGGCAGATGCTTATATTTTTACATGTGCAAGATGTGCACAATCATCCAATTGACAACCTCTATCTGGCCATCGATTTCAGGGTGGAAGGAAGTGGATTTAGTGAGCTTGGTGTCCAACAGTGACTAAAGACTCGACAAAAATGTGTTGAGGAACATGTTGTACTAATCAAATATGATGGTATGTGGTATCCAAAAATGGACCCATACTCATGCAAATAAGAGCTTGGTAGCATCTACTGCTGTGATTCTCTTCTTGTAGGCTGTGATAATGGCCATCTTTGAAAACTGATCAACCACCACAAATACACAATCATTTCCTTTCTTGGTGGATGAAAGGCTAGACATGTAATGCATCGAGATGGATTTCCAAGGCCTCTCAAGAGTAGGAAGAGGGGTGTATAAGCCTTGCTTCTTGATGGATGGATTGGAAATGGGACAGGCAATGAAATATATGATATACTTGCTGACGTCCTGTCAAATTTTTGGCCAATAAAAATGTCTTTGTAAAATGACCACAATTTTCTCCACGCCAAAATGTCCTAGAATCTGACTGTAGTGAGCCTCCCAAATCATCTTTTCATGCTCACTTGAAAGAACACAGAGGTGGCCCAAATGGCATAGTAGTCCGTCCTAAATGTGAAAATTGATGACATTCATGCCTGTACCCAAGATTTGATAGGTGGTGGTGAAGTCAGGATCTTGTTGATAAATTTGGGGCCACTTATATGCCTCATGCCCACAGGAATGGAGCACAGTGGTGAGGGAAACCACAAGAGGTTGAATGAGGTAGTCAGTGACACGATTTGTGCTCCCTATCTTATACTTGATGTTGATATTGAACTATTGTAGGTATGTTGACCACTTATGATGGAGGTCGTTCTACAACTTCCCCTATGCATGTATGAACTGTAGAGGCTTGTGATCAATGTGGATGATTGTCTCCTTTCCGAGAATGTAATGTTTCCATTGACAACAAGATTGTAATGGAATACATTTCCTTTTCATAGGTGGGGTATTTACAAAAAATATATGAGAGTGTCTCAATATGGTATGTTACCGGATGACTGTGTTGAGTGAGAACTACACCTACAACATAGTTAGATGCATCATTCTCAATTTCGAATAGTTGTTGCAGATCAGGTAAGGAGAGTAATGGAGTTGAGCACAAGTGATGCGTCAGATCATAAAATTCTCTTTGTTGTGCCTTCCCCTATGCGAAATTTTCCTTGCCACCACCCTTGGTCACTTGGCTGAGGGAAGATGCAATATGGGAGAATCCCAACAAGAACCATTGGTAGAAGTTGGAAAGTCCCAAGAAGCTCTGAAGTTCAGTTAGTGTGGTCAAGGCAGGTCAATCATAGATGAATTGGATCTTAGCTAGATCCACATGTACCCCATGATCATCAACAATGTAGCCCAAGTATTGGACCCTGTTCATTCCAAAGGAGTAATTTTCCAAGTTGGCATATAGCTTGTGCTACCGCAGAGTGCTCAAAACTTGCTGAATATGATGCATGTGCTCTGCTCAAGTTCTGCTAAAGATGAGGATGCCATCTAGATATACCACCAAAAAAATGTTGGTGAAGAGTCTCAATACATCATCCATCAACCTCATGAAATTTGTTGGTGCATTTGTTAGGCCAAAGGGCATGGCCATCCATTCGAAGAGACCTTCTTTAGATTTGAAAGTTGTCTTCCATACATCAGTCGGTTTGATGGGAACCTAGTGGTAGCTAGGATTTAGGTCAATCTTGCTTAAGAACTTGGGCCCCTTGAGTTGGTCAAGAAGGTCATCGATGGGGAATTGAGTATCGGTTCCTGATTGCGATTTTGTTTAATTCTCTGTAATCAATGCAGAGTTGCCAAGTCCTGTCTTTATTTTTCACCAGTACAATCGAGCTTCTGCAAGGGGAGGAGTTGGATCTGATGTGCCCCTTTTGAAGCAGTTCTTGGATTTGATGCTTGATTTCATCATTTTCCTTCATCGAGTGATGATAAAATGGTCCATTGGGCAAAGGTACACTGGGGTTTAGAGAAATTGGATGCTTGACTTGGCAGTGCATCGCTACCCTAGTGGGTGAGAGAATATGTCTTTGCACTATTCCATGATTCTGTCCACTTTCTTCTGCTGCAAAGAGAGGCTCTGTGTAGAGGTCACAAATGTGGTAGTGACCTTCTGCTTACTGTAAGCATAGATAAAAACGAAAACAGACTTACTGGTTTGTGAAATGACCTTACTACATTTCTTAATAGAGATTAAAGAAGCAGAGGTAGGCGACGCTACCTATGATATCCTGTACAATTGTCTACCTAAAGTAATAATAACACTGCGAGGTCTAGACTCATACACAACATGTTGCTTCCACAAATATGGCTGTCTTAAAACAACATCACAAACTTCATGGGGAGAAATATCACACAATACCTCATCTTTGAAGGGCTTGATGTCGTAGGGCAGACGACACTGTTGGTCGATGTGGAGATCTATTCCTTGATGAAGCTAGTTGATAGTGTCGTGATATGACTGTGGTGTCATCAACATGTTTAGCCGATTAATGACCTCTGTTGATATCAAGTTATTTTGACTACTGCTATTGATAATGAAATGAAGTGGAGCCCCCTTTACCCACATCTGTGAGTGAAAGAGGTGTTCCCATTCCTCTGGTTCTTCTGGTTCACTCGACTAGACTTTGGTGGTAGCGTAAGTGGTGCTGGGTTTGACATCAATAATTTGCTTCCCTCATTCTATATTTTATTCATAGTCAGAATCTACCTTTGACTTAAAATCTTTTAGCTCGACCACTAATGACTGCTTGGAGCGACATTCTTCAGTGTTGTGCCAAAATATTTTATGGTATTCACACCACTTTACCATGTCCTTCTTCGACTTCTCATTACCCTTCTTGTGTTGTGACTTGGACTGGTTGTCCTGAGAGTGGCCATCTTTTCTCTGTCCCTTTTTTTGTGGGTTGGGGCATCCTTTGCCCTGCTTTGGCCGTGAGGGATTTGTAGATCCAAACTCTCACCTCTTCTACTTAAATTTATGCTCGATATTGACAACATATCTATAAGTCATACCCAATGATGCGATGTCTAGAAATTACATTTGTGTTTGAATGTATCTATGTAGAAAATTGTGGTATTTGAGCACCAAATGTGGTTCAAAGTCTTTGATACCTAATTTGGTGCGCATGGTATGAAAAATATTGGTGAAATATGGTATTGTCTAATCCCTTTCCTGACACAGGGTGGTCCATCTTGTGTATTGGTCCTCATAGGTTCCATCAAGGTAGTACTATTATTTAATGGAATCCATCAAGGAATCCCATGTGGGGGCGACAAAAAATATTGAAGATTCCTCCGTGGCTCTTTACTCAGATTAAGTATCCCAGTAGTCCTTAACATGGGGGATGACCTTGAGGAGTGCAAAAGTAATATTTTCCCTATTAGAAAAATTGTGGACGGAAAAATACCCTTCAAGCAGATTCAACCATTTATCTCAACATCCACATCTATCAATCCTTTAAATAATGGAATATAAATTTACTTATACCTTGAAGGGGGTTTCATGGTTTCTTGATGAAGATGCGTCTCTTGTGGGCAGTTGCCAAAGGATCTGTGCAAATTTGTCCATCATTTCATTCCTTTTTCGCACAAGGGATTCCTTGAGAAAAAATTTAAAAGGATCTCCTATGCCATCATATTTTTTCTCATCCCCCATGATTTGTTGTTGACATCAGTGTGACAGATCTTTCAAAGGCTCGACTGGTTCGAGTCCCAACTTCTTGTACCTAGATCTTGTCGAGCACAAAGAAAAATAAATGAAGAGTAGACAAGTTTGATACTATTGATCCAGATTTATGAGCGGAATGAAATAAATCATAGACTGAATAAAATAACACAAAGATACGAAGAACAACAACATATATCCAGTGAATAATAACTTATATTGAAAAAATAAAATAGGTTGAAACTGTAAAAATGCAGAGTTGAAAACAACTTGCTCGAATGGTGGTAGCTATCTCTAAGAAGAGATGTGGATGCTACACACATACGTCTAAGTAGAATGATTACAATGAGGCTCTAGAGGCCTTTTTAAGATTACTCATGAATTCCAAAACCATAGACATCCAAAAGCCTAACCCTAGGAGATGAAATGCCAAAAGTTATGTGGGCTCCAATGGGTAAGTTGGTACATCAAGTTCTCGGGGTCATAAATTTTTCATACGACCTCCATTTTAGGCGTGTGATATCCCGTTGGAAAGGCATGTTCATGAACTACACATTATTTTGTCAAACGTTGACTTTGTCTACAATTTGGCTATGGCAAGCCAAAAAAATATTGTTTAGGGCCCTAAAATGGCTTTGGAAGTACATAAAGATGCACTAACATGAAAAATTCCAAAATAAGCCAGTTGGATTAGGTGGGAAACCACCAATATCCACCTGGTAGCTATGTAGGGCTTTAGACATCCCCAAAAGTGTAGAACCCACAATTACAAAGAATTACAGAAGATCGTGATGAGCTAAAACCATAAAAAGGAGCCCGTTGGAATAGGTGGGTGGCCACCAATATCCACCTGGATCAATATATCCATAAGGGATACAAAACATTTAAATTACTAAGTTATTAAATCTCTTATGCATGTGGGATTTATGCAATATTTGATAAATATTGAGTGGAAATGGTCGAAAAATGCAAAACATAGAATGAACACGAATTTGACTGAAGAATGAGATACACAAACTTTAAACAATAATATATCAAGCTACATGTAATGAAATTGAACCAACAATATCTCAATGGAAAACTAATATAGAGGAGAAGAAGGTAAGAATATCTTAATCAAGAGGCTAAATCCATAAACATCCAAAATGAATCAAGGAATACAAAAGAAAACACTAACCAACTAAGTGAATAGTATTTTTAATAAATATCATTTTTAAACTACCATAGGGAGAATATAACCACCCAAGGGTCTCTTCATCTTCCAATTGTAACTCCTACATCTAAATTTTTGAAAATGTACAAAGAGATTGGAGGAAAACGAAATGAACAATCACTAGAGCTGAAGAGTCTCTCTTGTTTTATAAAAAAGAGCTCGTTGAATGTAAAAGGATACTTTTTCCATTTGTAATGAAAGTGTTAGAGAAAACAGGATCATAGAGCAATAAAATAAGACAAATGCATAAATAAAAAACATAAGATACACAATACAATGGAGACACAGATAGACATGGTTCAACTAGTGTGGGCTATGTCCACCAGAGAAATTGCCAAGTCCTTCCTTTATTATTATCCAACAAATGAAGGGATACAACCTACAACACACCTACTGTAACTTCCTCTTCTTTCTATGACAATTTCCTCACTCATAATACAATATTCATAATACATTTTCCTCATAAAAGAAGGTTTCCTTCTAGGGAAAAAAACTCTAACATAACTTCTACCGCCAGATCTGCGACCTTATAATGAATGATTGATATTTACTATGAAATCAAAATATACATTTACATGAAGGGAAGTTTTCCTTTGGGGGATTCTCCCTTGAATCCCCATTGGGGAACGCTGTCCCCCAAACCCTCGCTAGGGGTTCACCTGCCCCCGGACCCCGCAAGGGGGGTAATGCCCCCCTGTACCCCCTCGCATAGAGGAGTGTACATTCTTTCGGGGTGTAAAGTCTTCATGGGGTATAAACATGCATGAAAACAAATATCTCTAAATCAAGAAGATAATCAGGCTCCACAACCAATAGAAATATGGTACTATTACTTTTAAGTTAATAAAGAGCAAGAGGCATTTCAAGAATACGTGATTTTGGTTGATGTACATGAGACTATTCTTTGTGCATTTGTATTCTGCTTGAGTAACATAGAATTATGTTGTATGAACTATTCTTCACTCTGTTTTATCTTCTCATGCTGTCATATGTTTCCTTATGAGTAAAAAAATAATGTTATAAATGCATTGAACAACTAATTGTTTGTGTATTTGTAACATTTTTTTATATCACTTATCATTAACATACATGAATTATTTCTGATCATGATGATATTATCTCTCATTGTTCCCACTCTTTTAGTTTTTCTCCCGGGATAGGTTAGAATTTGTTAGGATTATATTAGTTTTATTTTAGTTGGATTAGTCGTAGGATAAATTATATCTCTTTGGGGGCAGTCCATTGTCTTTCCCTTTTTTCTTCTTTTAATTCTAATCGACAACGAGGCCCATATACTTGTCAAAAATGATTCACCAAACGAGAGTAGGTCTAATTGGGACCTACCATCGAGCATTCTCCCTTACCTTCTTGACAGGCCATTTGGACCCATCGATACTAAGATAAATATATTGCAATGTAATTTTATTTTTCTTATACCATAGCTTCAAAAACAATTTGCACATTAGCATCAACTGTATTAGCATATCCCATCCAAAGGTATCCCAAAACAATATCCATATAATCCATATCTATAGCATAAAAGTATCAATGCAACACATGTTTATCCATGGCGAGCTTCAAATATTTAAAAAATTGTACAATCTCACCCTCAACTTATGTTCTTTGTATATTCTTTGTAGGAACTTGCAATCTTGTATCCAAGTGAGCATTGATGAAATTATACTTAAAACTAGGGTTGATAGAAAAAATGACCTTCTCTTTATGAATGAATCCATGAACCTATAATGATCTGAAAATAGAAGGCTGACTTGTTATGCTATGCAAGAACCCTCTACTTCATAAAAATAAACTTTACAGGACCTTGCTTCATGTGTTAAAATATGCAAGATAAATTATGTGTTAATTTCATGCTTCTTCTTCAATGTTCATTTGTGAGGAAATGTTCTCTTAAATGGTTAAATAAGTGTTTTAAATAAAAAACACAGCAATATAATTTGCATCAAATAAACCATCAAACTTATAACAATCACAACATGATAAAGGAGTTCACCCCCCTCCGGGCTACATCTCCTTGAGCCTCCATCAATGGACTTGGCTCTCTGGGATTAATTTGTCAAAAGTTATTTTACAAGCTGCTGCTCAACTCCAATGGAAAAACAAACTATACCATTGGGATCAGAACACATAAAAACCCCAAAAATGACTAATAGAACTCTAAAAACGGATCATGGCTCATCCGGGCATGACCTCTTCTACATGTGGCCATAAGCTTCCATGAGCTTCTCTTTGGAAAAAACACTTGTAAAAGTCCTCAACAATCTCTGAAACCTGTCCCAATGTGTTTAGAGCATAACAATTAGCCAAAAATGACTATTCAGTCACAGAAAACAAACTTGGACTCACCAAAACATGTCCTCAATCAATGAGGGCTTCAAGCTCCCTGGAGCTTGCTGAAACTTCAATGGTGCAAAACCTATAAAAGAAGTCTTCAAATGGACTTGATAACAGTTCCAATGGATCTAGGACATCCAAAAACCCCTAGCTGGGCTTTTACGACACCTCAATCGGCCAAAAAATGAAGTAGATAGGCCTCCTGGAAGTCCCCCCTTCAAGCTTGTTGTCTTTGCATCTACAAAACGCACCCTTGTTGAATGAACCTGGTACACACGCAATATGTAGCGTGAAAACCCAGCACCGGGCACAACCGCGCCAACGGTGCAAACTGTAGGACGGTTATGGGCACCTCCAGCCCCTAACCACCTAGCACCTGGGCATATGAGTCCATAAAACCGACTGCATATATAAAAAGGGATTAACCTTTTAAAAGCCAATAATAAAATGCCAAATGTCAGGCGCATGGGCTATCCGTTGAAACCGTTTGAACAAACTCATTTCAAAACCCACGCACAAAAATATTATGGTCATATGTTATTTGCATATAGGACCGTGGATTATACATTTAAAACCTCATGCGTCGTTTAAGCGGAGGGTATGGTCATATACAAGGCATAGAACTGGGGGTCGGGGCTAAGCCCCAGCCCGACCCCTTGCCATTTACAACCATATGCAAATTGAAATACATTATAAACCATATAGTTTACAAGCAACACCATGTGGCGCGTTGGCAAGGCGGACTTTGTTGAAACTTTCACGGTGGGAGGAGGTCTAGGGTTCGACTCCTGTGGACTCATAAAATTTTATATAAACGAACCAATAGCCAATAAAGGGGTGCCACATGGCAGGCCATGACTGGGCCATGTGGCACCTTACCATTTGCCAAAAAAATGCCACGTGTCACAATACTACTCGTCCAACTATCAGCCAATCCAAAACTGCCACGTCAACATCTGCCACCTCAGCATACGGACGTGCCATGTCATCGTACAGACATGCCACGTCAGCATCCGTACGAACTATACGGACTGCACAGTCAACGTCCTCTTTTTTTTACCTGTTTAGCAATTCGAACAGATCGCGATATCTCTCGCTCCCGACATCCGTTTGAGACGAAACAAGTTGCGTTAGGTTTGTGATGACGAGGGCTACACTCACGTTTGTTTTGAGGAAATTATGAGAATGTTGATTTTTGAGCTAAAATTTGACCCCTGGTCCAGATTTTGATCATGTAATATAAAGTTTCCACGCGAAAATAAACCCTTGGTGATTCCTTTATCATTCTTATTAGCATGGGACCATTTATCTAAAATTACTTGTTCAAAGGATTCATCTGAAAGTTCCATCATCTTGTCACAGTTAAAAAACCTCCACCGTATGGCTACATCATATTTGAAATCAATACTTACCCAAAATTTCCATTTCTCTCATACTATCTTCCTTTTGCTTATGTATTATTAAATACTATGACCATCATCTTTTCCTATGAAATCCATCTTGCTTGTAAAAACCCTAAAATAGAACTAGGGTTTTAAAGAAAATCACTTAATTTTCAATGGAACTCCTAGAGGTGGATAAATTAATATGGTCATAATTTTTCTATACTTATTCGATTGGCTATTAAGACCACACTTATGAAATTCCACGACCACTTTGCATCTACTAACATTGGTTTCACTGAAATCTAGTCACTATGTCTATCTATTCAGTTAATGTCTATCATATATTTTCATATATATTGTCATGGTAATTGTAGAAATGCTTGATACAATTAAAATATTCTTCACAATACCCCCCATCACATGGTTTCTACTTCTTTATATAGTTCTATCTATCTCCCATGAACATTCTAGAGAAACAACTTTCTAGTAGGTGGAATCTTCTAGTAAGTCTTCTTACATTTATTTATTTCACACGACCACATGGTGTTGGAATACTGAGTGGGGGGGGGGGGTTGAATTAGTATGATTAATTTTACCACATTTAACCACAATATATAAACTTCAATATTATCAACAATATATCATCAATGATTTCATTCAATATATCATGAGCATATAAGTATAAGCAACATCACATCAACATCACATCAAATAAACAATACACCAGAATTTACATGAAAACCCAAATGGGAGAAAACCATAGAATGCTTTCTTATAAATCAAAGAATACATTCATTGGAAGCACTAACTTCCCAATTCTCCAACACCAACTGGAAGGAGGATACAGACCCCTAGTTACAGGCTCCAACCTGAAGGAAGCTACAAATCCATAAATTCTCCGGCTCCAACTAGAAGGAGGATACAACCCCATGATTCTCAAGCTCTAACCTAAAGGAAGCTCCAAGTCCCTGTGTTCTTTGACACCAACTGAAAGGAGGCTAAAACCCCCTTTCCTTGCCCTGTCTTTCCGCCCTAAAATATAAGTGTAGCCTAGTTGTCACTACCACAATCACTGCCACTGTCACATCAACTTGTAACCTATCATTGCCACTGTCACATCAACCTGTAACCTATCACTGTCACTGTATCCAACCTATCACTATCAAACTGTCACTGTATCCAACCTATCACTGTCAACTTATCACTGTATCCAACCTATCACTGTCATTGTGTCCAACCTATCACATCAACTTGTCACTGATCAATGTGTCCAACCTGTCATTGTCACCGATACTCAACCAAATCCTCTCACATGCATCATATACCAAGGACATCTCTCAACTATATGTCCAACATCACCAACACATGCCTCTACTAAGCATGTACCAAACCATCAACCTTTACCATACCAAACATCAACCGTGTACCACAACTTGTACCACACCAAGTGGATCAACCATGCACCAACACCTATACCAAACCATGCATCAACCATGCACCAACAACTGTACTAAACCGTACATCAACCATGCACCAATACCTGTACCAAACCATGCATCAACCATGCACCACAACTGTACCATATGCCTTAACCATCAACCATGTACATCAAAACCATACCAAGTATCATTCCTATACCATACCAAGTATCAATCCTATACCATACCATGTATCAAGCATGCACATCAATAATGTACATCAACACATGTACCATTCCATGTAGCAAAAATGTATCTCAACCATATACCATATCAGTCAATCATACCATACACCATGCACCATAGGAGATATCAAGCAAGTACCATCAATGGTGTACCTCAAATAAGTACCAACGTCACAAATAGATGTATCTCATACATGTGATGTCATATACCAAGTGTATTCCTCATAAATGTATCAATGAAAACCATACACCATGTGCCAATGCTTAAAGATTATACCAATAATAAGCCTCAAGCATGTACCATAGCATCATCACCATGTAACCAAACCAGATACAAAGATACCAATACAACCAAGATGTACTACTACTCAATGTACTATACCAATATCACCAAGATTTACCATGCATCAACAAGACATTCCTCTCAATCATGTACCATACCAATATCAAGCATAAGAGACAATCACATAATCATACATGTAACTTGTTGCTGGCTTGTTGTACTGTAAAATTGATCTGTAACTCTTCCATAACCTTCAAAAACCTGGTACCAACATCTGTATCGGATTTTTCTTAGCCTCGTGGGACTAAGACTTTCTGTCATGTGGGGCTTCACATGACATCCCTTAGGAAACCCGTGGGGATGCCTCACATGACACCCTCAAGTTGACCCATAAGGGCCTTCCAAATTAGGGTTACAGAAAAACCCTTGCACTCTGCAACTCCAAAACTTTCACACTTTCCTCACACTTTCTTCGCTACCTCAGACTTTCCATCATATTCTCCAATATACCAAATATTAGACCATAACATTCACAAGATATATATTTAAAGTAAGTGTGTGTGTTTATGAGAGACTCCTTGAGGTGTATTTATACTTTTTCTAGGTAACCTATTTCCTTATTCTTAGGGATTCTTGACTTTATTGTTACAACCACTTTACCTATTCATTAATTGACTTGTAACTACTTAGGGGCTTCTTGACCATTCTTTGGGGCTTCCAACTTCACAAGGCCATATCTCCCTAACCGTGAGGAACCAGATGGCATACCACCTATCAATGGAAATGCCACAAAAATGACTATCCATTTATGAGTGTCTTATCTACATTTACACTGTCCTTCGTGTCCATATTCCTAAACCAAGTTTGGGTCCCATAACCACACCTCTAAGGCTTCATGTAAACTTCATCAAATGCACCCATCACATCTGCTAACATTGACCACTCCATCAATGACAAAAAACTCACCATCAATCTCAACCACATCTCTAGGGATTTTGAACTTCTCTGAGGGTTGACAATAATGAAAACCAAATGTCCAAACCAATTGTCCAACACATGGGCATTAATTACATGAAATGGTCTCCATACATATAAATAAATAGCCACCTATCTATTATTATTACCCTTGGGTATCTCTCTTAGTACCCCATATTATCCTCCCTAGGTACACTACATTCCATCCACCTTCACATGTTTCATCCTCGAAACATGGGAACACGCTATACAATATGATCGACTAAGAAATGTAGTTGGTAACTATAATATCCAATGCACCTTCCTTGACTCCACTATGAACTAAATCAAGGGGTTCAAAACAAAACATATATTTGTCTCAGTGTTGACCAAATACATAAAAGAACCTATCAGTTGTTTGTATACCTTGAGATGCACCAACTCTGAATCTGAAGTGAAAACCTACTTCATGTTGGTAACCATATGTGTAGCCATCGACCTACAATCCTCCATCTTGAATCTCCTTAAGATCTCCATTGTGTACTTCCCTTGACCAAGGAATATCTGTCCTGATATCTGTCATACCTCTAACCACGAGAAATAATGCATCAAGCCAATATTCTTCATCTCAAACTTTATATCCAAATCTTCTTTGCATCCTGTAATAATATTGTCTACACCCATGAGAAACAAGTCATCCACATATAACACCAAGATGAGTGGATCAGCCCCAACAAGTATGAAGTACAAGTTAGGATCTGTCTCACTGTTGGTGAAGCCTATTCTCTACAAGTATCTGTCAATCCTAGAATACCACACCCTAGGCACATGTTTGAGTCTATAAAAGGATTTCTTAATCCTACACACATGAGACTCCCTCTCATGTACCTCAAAGCCATGAGGTTTCTCTATATATACTCCTCCCTCAATGATCTTGTTGAGAAAAGTTGTCTTCAAGTCCATCTGGTGAATCCTCCACCTCATAATTGAGGATATATATATAAGAACTTGAATAGAATCATACCTAATGACTGGAGAAAATGTCTCCTCATAGTCCACTCCCTCTCTTTGAAAGAATATGCTTGCCACAAACCTCACCTTAAAATTCTCAATGCTACCATCTAGAGCATGCTTGATCTTGTATATCCTCCCGAAACTCACAACTGACTTCCCCTCAAGTCTTGGAAGTATGTCCCAAACATCATTCTTCATGATAGAGGTGCATTCCTCCACCATGACATCCTTCCAAACCTGTTGATTCATCGCTTCCTAAAAAATGGAAGGATTGACATCAATGATGTTACTCATAAGAACCATATAGTTAAGACACTTCCTAAGAGACATTCTTTCCCTAACTATGCTCCTAGGAGCCTCACCAACATCCTTAAATGTCTATAATAACCACCTGGGTCTCCTTATAGAAATGGAAGGGGCTAACTCCTCCTCCCCACATGAAGTCTAACTTCCTAAAATGGAAACTGATGAGTGCCACTCATCCTTTAGAGCCTCCTACTCCTTTTCCTCTGCCACTACTGGTGACTCTTGAGATTTTCTAGATGCCAAGTTCTCCTCGAGATTAACTTCTATGCTCACAAATATCTTCCATTGCATTGGTATGAACATCCTGTAAGCCTTTGAGGTCTCATTGTACCCTAGAAATATACCCTTTTGTCATGAAGGCTCTAGCTTTATCCTCTTCTCCATATGCACATGGATGTAGAATGGATAACCAAAGATCCTCAAGTGTCCTATCTTTGTCTACATTTTTGTGAATGCCTCCTCAAGAGTCTTGTTCCCCAATATCCTATGATGACTCCTATTCTTCACATATACTTACATGTTACATTCCTCTTCCCAAAGAAACATAATAAAATCATGGTCATGTGTCATAGCACTATAAGAATTGATGATGGACCGATCCTTTCTCTCTACAACCCCATTCTACTGAGGGTTGTAAGAGGTTGTCAAATCCCTCTTGATCCCTACCTCCTTGAAAAAATACTTGAAGTCATTGGAGGTGTACTCTACCCCATTATCCAACCTCAATACCTCGATCCTCCTCCCTATTTGGATCTCCACCTAAGTCTTGAACTCCGAGAATTGACTAAATACCTCATTCTTGGTCTTCATAAAGAAGATCTAGGTTTTCCTAGAAAAGTAATCAATGAATGTCACATAATACAACACTCCTGGCACTAATGCTACTAAGATCAGTCCACTCACATATGAATTATGAGATCCAATATCCCCTTGTACCTACTCTTGTTGCTTAGAAAAGAAACCTTGAAATTATTTCCAAGTGCACACCCTATGCACACACCCTAATGTTCAACACTAAAATTTGGTATACTAGTGACAATCTCCCTCAGAATCGGTAGTTCCCTATAGTGTAGGTGTCCCAACCTCCCATGCCATAACTCACACAGGTTATCATTTTCATGTACCAAGGCTTGAACAAGATTTCCTGTAAACCTATATAAATTTTCCTCTCCAACCCCAATGACTATTTTTGTGTTAGGGATAGATCCCTCTGATCTTATGAGTACTTTCCCTCTCTAGAATATAACTACAAAACCCATCTCCTCCATAACTGAGGCTATGAGAAAATGTTTCCTAATTACTAGTACATAAAGCACATCCTAGGCATCGAATGAACCACCTAACACAAGCTGGAACAAGATAGTTTCCTGACCCTTCACTGCATACTTGGCATCGTCATCAAGCTTCACATGGATCCTTGCTTCCTTATCCATCATATTGTTGAATAACTCTTGTTCTTCTGTCATATGATGAGATGCACCGATTTCCAATTTCCACACACTCCTAGTGACTGTGCTAGTATAAAGGATATAAAATAGTGAGAAATCCCTCTCGAACTTCACAACAAACTCATCCAACTAAGTTTCTACAAATATTTCTACCTACCATTAATTTCCTCTACCTTTCTTCTTCTTTGGACACTAAGATGCATAATTACCACTCTTGTGGCATGCCAAGCACTTGATCTTACTCAAGTAATTCTTCTTCCCTAGTTGTGATATACCTCCTTCATTATTACCCTTCATGCTGATAACATTTCCTTTTCCCTTCCTTGTATTATCGACCAGGGCCATGTTATCATCACTATCTCCTTGCTTCCTAACTTTAGAATCCTCTAGAGTCTCTTCTTGGATACAATTTTCCCACATCCTTCGCCAGTTTGGAATATTCTCCTGAGCAAAAACTCCCTAGAAAAATGGTTCCCAAGACTTTGGGAAACCATTCAGTGCCGAATTTATGAGTTATACATCCGCCACTTTCTCCTCAATAGTTACAAGATAATCATGTACCTGAGTGATCCTCATGAAGTAGATGGTAATTTTGTTAGATATAGACATTTGCATTGATTTGAGTTTATTTCTTAAGATCATATTCCTATCCAAATTATCACACTAGAATAAACTTACGAGGGCATCAAACATTTCCTTGGCCATCTTCTTCTTGGATAAGTGAGGAATCAAATGACCCTTTATTGCATCCAAGATTACATGTCAAAATTTGTTCTCCTTTTTCTGGTGAGTTGCCAAAGCTTGTAGATCTATCGATGGATGGATTACTTTGTCAAATGTCCCCCAAAGATCATATTCCTTCAAAAGAAAAGTAACTCTTTCTTTCCAATATAGGAATTTGAATGCTCCATCCAATCTATCTTCAACTCTTAGACTTTTTATTTCCATCCCTTAGATCTAATAATCTACCATGGAAACAACATGCTACTGAAATTGGCCCTATACAAACTTGTACGTGCCTTTCCTCACTATAACTCACATAACTATTCTCTTTCTTGCACTATATCATGTGTACATACACATCATAACTGACTTGATACATGTGTATAACTATGTACTACTACAAAATAAGTTTTATTGTAGTACAATTGTTTCCTTGAAATCATCCTTCGATTTATGATTGTTGGTTTATAGATCTGCACACATATCCTTATAGATATGACATATCCGTTGCAAACTATCATGGATTTGAAATTTGGCTCCCTCTCATAGTGCTATCTATGATACCATGTTAACTTTCTAATCCCGACATCTAGATATCTTTTTACTAGTGATTTCCTTCTTGTAAATCAAATTAGCAACTCACAAATAAAAATACACTTATTGGAATAATTAACCGAAACAAATAGTGGAATAAATATTTGAAACCAAATCTCATACATAATACAAAAAGATATGCTACCCTTCATATCAATTTATCATTAGAATAATATAAAAGATTACAAGGGATCCCTTACTAGTAAAATGTCTCATAGAGAAATACATAAAACTATAAAAAAACACCTGCAAACCCTAGCGACTCCTATGTGGTTGTACAACCTCACACATTCACTTTTCCATATATGTATGCTCATTTTCTCACTATAGCCTGTGTAAGTACCTACTTTCCTGCACTATAGCATGTGTACATACACACTCTGATTGACCTGTGAAGTGCGTACAACTTCTCTTAGTTGTTGTGGCTCCGATATATTGGATGTTCTTGTAGCTTCCCCTATTCTCTCTTCTCCTTGAGTTGTACTAATATCTATATGAAATTCCTTCTCCACCTATCCAAGATCTCCTTGAGCAAAAGTCCTTATTTTCTTTCTTTCTCTCTATAATAAAAAGTATCTCCTCCTTTACTCTAGCAGTTCTTTTATAATGTTGAGTTATGACCTAACCCTAATCTCCAAAGTGATTGACGGTTGAGATCAAATCTCTCCTCACTTGAGATCGATGACTAATATTTAGTTCACTAATGCTAATAACTTTAGCATTTCATCAAATTAAACTCAACTAATTAATAAAAACACTTTACTTTAATAATTCCTTTAATTAAAGGAAATTACTAAGGTAGAAGGATTTGGACGACTTCCACACGTCTACACACCTAGACCTCTATAGAAGTACTCGTCCAATGCTACAAACAACAACATGTCTAGTCCATCATGGTGCTGAATTCGTGAATGGCGAGCAAATTGAGTTTTAATGGGTTATTTTGGAAATTAGGTACATAAGTAACGTGCTATCATGGATAAAGGTAAATGGCTAAAATATTATTCTCTAGAGAAATCCATTAAACCTTTGATATATCTTTCATTAGAATTCTATGAACGCTTCCTCTAACAAGTGAAATTGTATTATAGGATTGCATCTTTTTATCTAAAGACGAGATATCAAACACTCATTTTTCGAATGGATGGAAACTTGGTGAGAATGGACTCTTTGCATATGGCTTCACAAAGAAAGGATTGTTAGGTGCTTCCATTGATGTCATGCACATTGAAGAAGACATTAGAAGGTTGTGAAAAAAAATGACCAAACAATTCATTTTATGTAAAAGGGAATTGACATGACCTTAATATCATTATGAACAAACAAACTTCATCTCCTTGTATCAAGTACTTCCTTCTATCATGACACAATTAAATGAATGAATGATTATGTAAATGCCATATTTTAAATATTATTCAAATATTATTAGATATTTTAGGACTTCCTTAAACCCTAGATGTAAAGCCTCATTGTATCTATAGGATTATTATGATTAGCTGTATTTTAGCCAAGCTTTGAATAATCATTTTGGAAAATAAGATTAACATATGGCTAGAAAACCATGGAAAAGAGTTAAAGGCCGAGATGGATTTAGGAGTTATTATTTTTAATTATGGACCACCTTATTATTATTATGATCATTGCAGAGGAGTGTCACAATAATAAAACCAATATCCTTTTTTATTTCATTGACTTTAGAAAATATTTCAACATAATGCCTAGGATGAACCTTTGGAATAGGTTGGAAGAGCTAGAAGTTCCTTTCGAGTTGAGAGATATTGCAACAAGGTTGTATGAGAACATTATTTCCAAGTTTGTAAACAAAAAGGGTTGGTCAGAAGGAATTAGTTGTAATATAGGAGTCAAGCAAGGTTGTTCCCTATCCCCTACCCTTTTTGGCATATACATTGACAAGTTAGAAGATTGTTTGGAAGAAGCAAATTGTGTTGGCCCAATTCTCACTGGTATATTAATTGATCTTCTTCTTTATGCTAATGATATTTTTCTTCTAATGAAAAGTTCCTATGTCCTTCACAAGAAACTCAGAATTCTCAAGGATTTTTGCTGCAGTATGAGTATGAGTGTTAAGTTGAACTTAAGTTAACCCAGACAAAACAAAAGTTAGGATAATTAAATCCTAAAACATAACTTACAATACGTTTGTATAGGACAACAACAACTTGGAGGATGCGTCTTCTTATAAATATCCTAGAATAAATATTCATCACAAGCTCAACTGGAATTATAACATTGAAAAAATGATAAATGGAGGATGGAAAGCTTGTGATGGGCTTGAAAACAACTATAAATCAACAAAGATTTGGATATGGAATATGAACAAACTCCTCTTTGAGACTCTTGTCACTTTCGTTATTGTATATGTATGTGAAGTTTGGGGATGCAATATCTCTAGAGAATCATGGAGAAAGATAGATCAAATCCAAAATAATTTTATGACTTATAATCTCAAAATTAAAGGAAATAAACCCTATCTTATCCTCATCATAGAATTGATCCTTTCCCCCATCGATAACATGACTATGACTAGGTACCTAATGTATAAGAACAAACTGAACAACATGGAGGACAAGAGGTTTCCCAAAATTTCTTTAAACTCTAGCCAAAACATACCTTGGCTCAAGCAAGGATGACATACATATGTCAAGTGTTGGTTAAATCATTGGGGAATAAACAAAGATATCATATTGCAGAGTAAGGACAATATTAAAAATATTATTACATCTAAATTTAAAGAGAAATTGTGGTGTCATAAAGAATTAGACACTAAAATAAAAGAAGATACTATAAGGAGGTGATCAACCCTAATCTTGAAGATAAAAATTATAGCTCTATCTTAATTAATGTAAAGAAGAAAATCAACATTCCTAAAATAAGAACACATTCTCATAAGCTACATAGTGAAATTGGGTGTTGACAATTCCCAAAACACTATGGGATGAGAGAATCTGTCATCTTTGTGACACGTGTTATAACCCTATATTTCATAGTATCACCTAGTGATTATAATTTCTTCCTCTAGTCATATTTCATTGTAAATAATATTTTATTCTACAAATGATTTACAAAAAGAAAAAGAAAAGAAAAGAAAAGAAAAAGATAAAGATAAAAATAGAAAAAAAGGAAAAGAAGGTATACAAAATAAATAAAGACAAAATGAAAAAAAAGAGAAAATATAAAACCCCATGAAAAATGAATTTGGTTTGATTCATACTATATAATCATGATCAAAATTTTTGAATTTATGTTGATAGGTTGGTGAATAAAATTGGTCAAACTGTTCAATCTTGGCCAAATTAGTTAGGTTAGAGTAATAATTAATCCAACAGTTTAAGCTGGATTAATGTGTTATATGCCTAGGTTAGTTGATAGGTTAGTGTTTTTATCTCAATAAACTTTGAAAGAGATTGTTAAAATACCCTTTGTTTCAGTAAATTTGGGTAATTTTACCTTAGGAAAATAAACCATGGTGTAAAAGTGGAAAAGGTAAGCTTAGCACTACCCATTGTATATTTTTATCCTAAGTTTCTAACAGATAAGAATTTTTGTCGTATAGAGACTAATTTATGTGCAAGTTGTCAATGCCGACATCCAAAAATTCCAAGATCAACGGTTCTCAGAGCATTTCAGATGCCCCTGACCTTTATTCCTTTAACGGTGGGGAGGGGGTCCAAAAATGTGGTTTCCCTCATGCTGTCCCCATCTAACCTGTCACTCTCTTGGTGTTTCAGACCCCCCCCACTCAATCCACTTACCACCTACCCCCCCTTTGGAATCCTACCAAACCACTATCCAATACCGCTCACCTCACTCTGCCATCGTACCCCACTACCACATGTCGTATGTCACATCCCACATACTTGTTAACCAATCAATTCACTCCCCGTGACCGTTAACCACCATGTCACCACCCCGCTCCATAAAAAACACCTTCATCACGCAGTAAAACCCTATTTCTTCACCCTGTAACACTATTTTCCATGCAGATACTGTGGACACTGTGCCAAAACAAGTTTTCAAGCTAATTGCCATAACTGCTCACTGTCAATAGGTAGAAATTCACCCGGGTAATTACAATCCACCATTACTCTACCTTAAAGTTCTGGTAATCATGGCCCCAAAATCCAGATTCAATGAAATGTTTGAGAATCCGATTCTTCCCCCTAAGATCGACCTGGATCATATCCACTTGGCAGATAAGGATTACAAGATGATTCGAGATCTTTTTGTTAGGTGACTTATTAAAGAACTGTATTAAATGAGCATAAACAAAAGTACATCATAAAGAAGGAAAAGATCAAAAGGAAAGAGACATAATCATGTAATATGAACAAAAATGACTTGATAATGGAGTTGGTCCTTGGTGGACTACGTCTCCATGTCCTGCTTTCAAATGGGTAGGTCTTTTTATTAACTCTACAAAATAATTAGGCAAAATACATAAGTATACCTCATTCTGGAGTTAAGTCAAAGAAGCTTTGCCTAGATTAGAAAAATAACACCACCACTGCATTCATGGAATTGCTTTACCTAAAAGTGATTGTTTCCATGCCTCAATCCGAGTCAGACACTTTTAGGCCCCCGAGACACCCCTACCTCGGTTTCTGTGCCATTGCTCCTGCAATAAATATTGAGAAAATCTCGAATATGTGAAAAATATTGAAAACTGTGAAAATTTTTGTACAGATCCATACTGTATGCACATGCTCAGTTTGCCCCTTCTCCTTGCTCTTGTGTGTGTTTTGAATTGTGGCAGAGTCCCCCTTTTTATACCAAAAGTTGGCGGTTATGCAATAAGTGAGGTGGTTGGCATGGTGGTTAGCAGAGCTATATTAAGTCGCTAGTTTAGCAGAGGTCCCGGGGTCGAATACCATGGGCCTCCCCATTTTAGCTTATGGTTATAACAAATCTGGCGGCTAGGCTAAAATTGGCGCACGAGCTACTAAAATGGAGGACTGTTTGCTACATGTGGTGGACGATTTTGGCATGTGCTCCTAAACTAGCATAATAGATATTTATAGTGGTGGATATGCAATATTTAGTGTATGGTGGGGTTAATCCCCTAAGAGAGTGGAATACTATGGCTATATGGTTTAAAACATGCGATCAGGGTCTAGGCCGAAGGCCTAGCCCCTCCCTTTGGTGCCTTAGTTCAAAGTTTAACCTTAAATCTAATTCTTATCACATTACAAACAAGCAACATTATATGGTGTGTTGGTAGTGCGGATTTGTGGGGCCTTTTGGCTAGTGAGAGGTCATGAGTTCAAATTTTGTGGAGTCAATAAAATTTTGGTCATGCCAACCATAAAGGGGTTCCATGTGGCAACCCATGACTGGGCTATGTGGCACCATATAACTTGTCCACAAAACTGCCACTTGTCATAATTTGATTTGCCCATGAAACTGACATGTGTCATCACCTAAATTACCCACGTGTTTACAATCCTTGCCACATCATCCCATTCCAACTTAGTTGTGCCATGTGTCAGTTCCATGCAGTGGTGCCACGTGTCACTTTGACCTTTTGACTTTTTGACCAAGTTTGACTGAACTTTGACCGCTTATAAATTTTGATCCGTAACTCCATTTGATGAGTTGTTTACGTTGTTAGAAATATTGAAATGTGCTCTTAGCAATCATGCCCTTTTCATTGATTTTTGAGAACTTTTATTTTTTTCCCTTTTGCTGTCTGCTGAAGCCATTCTAAGTGTTCTAATTTGCTTTTGTGCATTCCGATTTGTCTTAACCTTCTCTTAATCCTTTTTGGATCACGTCTTCCCACTGAGATATTTTTGGACCACCAAAATCTTTCATTAATCAACTGGTAAGTGAGGGAAGAGTTCCCTCACCTTATCCTTCTCAACCACTTTGCCTTGCTTGGATGCGTGCCCTTTAAGCCTACTCGAAGATAATAAACATCACCCCTGCATGAAGTCCTCGTCCTTCTGTCCAGGATGATATCTTCTTGTAACTCATTCAAGTAATCATGTGAAAACTCATCAACTGAAGGTATTTAAACTTCCTCATCTCGATCCATGATCATGGGAAGCTCAAAAAGTTTCAAGTTCTCTACGTTCACAACTAAATAAATCTACATATAAGGTGGAAGATCTAAACGAAAATCATTAGTGCCGCTTTTCTCCAAAATAGTGAAGGGTCCATATCGTATGGGATTGATTTTATTGCCTTCACCCTTATTTCGTTCCTTGTTGATGTTAAGCCATACCCGGTCTCCAACCTGGAACTAATGATCAACCCTATGCTTTTCATGCCGAGATTTATATTGTGCTTGAATCTTCTCCAATTGTTCCTTGACTGCCTGGCGTATTTGTTGAATCCTCTGGATGAACTTCCGGGCTCTATCCTCTGTTCGTTCTTCATTCACATCGACATATTTCCCATACATCAAGTCCAAAGGAACCTTTGGTAGGTACCCAAAACACATCTCAAAAGGTGAAATCTGAGTGGATTAATGTAAATCTTAGTTATAATCATGTTGTACATTATGTATTTGTTCATCCCATAACTTAGGATGCTTTCTGTAGTAGCCTCGAAGAAAAAGTACCATTGTTCTATTTACCACCTCTGTCTGTTCGTTGGTCTGTGAATGAAAATAAGTGCTCCTGTTCAATTTGGTGTCCATCATTCTCCACAAGATAGTCCAAAAATCCCCAAGGAATCGAGTATCTCGATTCGAGACAATGGACGTGGGTAATCCAAAGTGAACCCAAACATGCTAAAAGAAGAGATTTGTAGTCTTCTCAACAATGATCTTCTTTTTACATGGCATCAATATACACATCTTGCTGAACTTATCCACTACGACATACACATAATCATGACCCCCTTTGGTCATGGGTAAACACCCTACAAAATCCATGGAAATGCTTTCCCATGGATGGGATGGAACAGGAAGTGGTGAGTGTAGCCCCAATTTTCTATAATGGGCTTACAAGTAGAACACATCACACACCCCTTTACATATTTAGTTACAATTTCTTTCATTTGAGGCCAATAACAAAACCTATACAAATGGGCCATAGTTTTTCCTACCCCAAAATTCCCCGACACAAGAGAAGTATGAGCTTCTCATATTACATGGAATCATTCACTTGTAGGAATACATAGCTTCCCAAGATTATAGAGTAACTTTCTTTGCAGGCAGTAGTTCTCTACCTATGCACCATGGGTTAGCTTCTAATATACTTCTTTAGAACCTTCATCAATGATATATTGTTCTACATAGATATCATGAGATAAAGAAGTATTCTTCAAAATAATAGAAGCAACAATAGGAGTTCTAGAAAGAATATCGACTACCTTGATAATTGGACCCTTCTTGTACTTGATTACCAAATGAAATTGTTGTAGAAAACCCATCCACCTGTAGTGCCGAGATTGTTGCAATTTGGTCTGTTCCTGGAGATACTGTAAGGGTTGGTGATCCATATGTATAATTGTTTCCTTCCCTAACAAGTAGTGCTTCTATTTCTTTACGCTTTGAACTAATGCATACAACTCTTTATCATATTTAGGATAGTTAACAACAACTTGGTTAAAAGTCTCAGTTTGGTAACAGATAGGATTACGATATTGCATCAATACTGCACCCATGGCGTATCTGCTAGAATCTGTCTCAATCTTGAACGACTGTTGAAGAGTCGACAATGATAATACTGGTGCAGTACTGATCTTCTCCTTCAAAATGTTGAAATCTTTTTGTTGCTTTCCTTCCCATTGAAAAGTGTTTTTCACACTGGTTAAGGCATGCAAAGGAGATGCTATTAAGGAGAAGTTGGGAATGAATCTCCTCCAATACTGGACTGCACCCAAGAATCTTCGGACTTTTCTTACACTCTTTGGCTCATTCCATTTCACAATTGCTTCAATTTTGGAAGGATAAATCTTCAATTTTCCTCCTCCCATGATATGACCTAAGTATACAAGTGCAGTCTTTCCAAATTCACATTTAGACATTTTCACATACAAATTTTCCCTTTGCAAAGTATCCAATACCTACTTTACATTCCTTACATGTTCATCCCAATTCCCACTGAAAACAAGAATGTCATCTAAATATACAATCACAAAGTCATCCAGGAAAGGCCTGAATACATCATTCATCACACACATGAAAGTTTCTGGAGCATTACAAAGCCCAAACAACATAACTAACCACTCAAACAATCCTTGTTTGGTTTTAAAGGTAGTATTCCATGCATCCTATTCTGCAACCTTGATTTGTTGATATCCACTGCACAAATAAAAATTAGTGAAATAAATAACATTCTTCAACTGATCAAGTAAATAATCTATGCGAGGAAGAGGGTATCAATTTTTCACCATGATTTTATTTAAAGCCCGGTAATCAACACAGATTCACCATGTGCCATATTTCTTTGGCACCATCATGATCAAAGAACCACAAGGAGATTAATTAGGCCCGATGACCCCTTGATTCAATAAGCCCTATACTTGCTTCTTGATCTTTGTCATCTCCACAACTGACATCCTGTACATGCCCACATTAGGAAGAGGAGAATCCTGCTAAAGATATATCTCATGTTGGATTTACCTCTTAGGAGTTAATCCATCTGGTTCTTGAAAAATATCATCATACTTAGAAACAATATCAATTAATTCCTTTTTATGATATGGATCATACCCTTGGAAAGGGTCATATGTCTCGACATCTTTCTCTTTGACGACCATGAGTACATATCTCTTATTAGTGGTTATGAGTCTTTTCATTTGCCCTGCACTAACAAGTGTTGTATTTACCCTCATGCTTTGAGCTCTAACAATATATTCCACTCCCCCTTTAGTAAGGTGGTATTTTTTCTCATGATGAATGGAGATTTCTTTTCTATCATAAAGATAAGGACTTCCCAACACTATGCCACATATATCAAGTGGTACAACATCCAAATCCACATCATCAATCAACTTTGAAGCAATAGAAAATTTGACCCTACATTGTTTGGTAACATTTAGTTTTTCTTGATCACATACCCAACCAAGAGGGTAAGGCTTTGGATGTGGTTTCATTACAATACCCATCTCCTTGAAAAGTGCTTTAGATATTACGTTTACTTGGGAACCTGGATCAAATAATGTATCTATCTTAGTATGTTTAGATATGACTCGTATACGAAATAACTCATTCCTTGTTCATTCATCGATATAAGATTAATCAATGGAAATTGAACTAGCATGAAGAGAATCTTTACCTTGCACTCTAGTTGTTGTGATCTTTCCTTCATATCCTGATTCAGAACCAAGATCTTACTGCACTATAGCAATGGCCTTTGTCTTCCCCTTTCCACTGAACTATTTCAATTTCTTTTCTAGATGTAGTTTCTAATAGTGTTCTTCATCATGACCACCCTTATTGCAATGAGTGAAATATGGTTTTACTCCTTCTCTCGTTACTGTAGCGGTCTTCTTTCCTTTCCTTTTGAACTTCTTGAAAGTATTTTGTGGGAAATTGGAAGGTTTCTTCGTGGGATTTTCTTGAACATGTTTCCCCCTATTCTCAAGGTGAGTGGCTTGCACACAAACTTCGCCAAGACTAATGGGGTTAAACAAGAGAAAAGTATGACAAATATAACTGTGATAT
This sequence comes from Picea engelmannii, assembly GCA_009831015.1. Classification (NCBI taxonomy): domain Eukaryota; kingdom Viridiplantae; phylum Streptophyta; class Pinopsida; order Pinales; family Pinaceae; genus Picea; species Picea engelmannii. The sequence goes on along the minus strand of ML782082.1, from coordinate 970,852 downwards.
GCACCAATATAATTCATTAAAATTTCATAAGAATCCAATGGAATATTCAATGCTATATATTTCTTCCTAAATTCTTCTGTGAAACTTTGTACGTTCTAACCTTTACTCTGTCTCAACATTTTCCATTCCATCATTTCGTTATGTAAATACCCTAATGGATATAGCTGCTTCCTTATCTTTGTTTTAAATTCCGACCATGAGGAAAGAAGATTACCACACTTACTTCTGTCCTGTAGCTTTCTCTCCCACCATACGAGATCGGTTCCTTCCAACCGAAGAGAAGCCATTTTCACTTTAACTTCCTCTTCATCAATATGATGAACATGACAATATACTTTAACTTGTCGGATCTAATTGTATAAATTTTCAAGATTAGCATCTCCATTAAACATAGGTAAAACAAACTTTACATCAAGCTTTAGTAATGGTTTCTTAAAAGAGTCTTTATGGTTAGAATGATGAGAGTGATGTAAATGCTTAGAGGAAGAAGAACTAGAACTTGAAGGCAAAGACGAAGGCTCAGGAGGATCTCCTCCAGTCCCTTGGTTTATCGAAGAATCATCATCCAGTGGTGCTTCATTTTTCTTCCCTTTCTTCTTCACCCTCTTCTTGTAATCTCCATACATTCATTCGACCATTTCTGACATGCAATAAAAGACCATGTGAAAGTTTTTCTCTTGTTCATCATGCTTGTCCTCTTCTGCCATCTTCTTCCTTCGGGATGCATGACCAACTTCAGGGTTGAACGTATTAATATTTCCTTCACCCTGCTTATGCTTGGCTCTAGTAAGCATTCATACTCAACAATTCAAGTCAAATATGACTGCTCTGATACCAACATGAGCCAGGAACTTTTCGTCAGGTGACTTATTAAAGAATTGTATTAAATGAGCATAAACAAAAGTACACCATAAAGAAGGAAAAGATCAAAAGGAAAGAGACGCAATCATGCAATATGAACACAAATAACTTGATAATGGAGTTCTTCCTTGGTGGACTACGTCTCTAGGTCCTGCTCTCAAATGGGTAGGTCTTTTTATTAACTCCACAAAAGAATTGGGAAAAGTACATAAGTATACCTCATTCTAGAGTTAAGTCACATAAGCTTTGCTCAGATCATAAAACTAACACCACCACTATGTTTGCGGCATCTCTTTACCCAAAAATTTCTATCTTCACGCCTCAATCCAAGTCAGATACTTTTAGGCTCCCGAGACACCCCTGCCTCTGTTTTCGTGCCACTACTCCTGCAATAAATACTGAGAAAATATCGAAATACGTGCAGAATATTGAAAACTGTGAAAAATTCCATACAGATATGTACTGTACAGACCCTCTTAGTCTGCCCCTTCTCCGTTCTCTTGTGTGTGTTCCCAACTGTGGCGGAGCCCCCCTTTTTATACCAAAAGTTGGCGGTTGTGTAATAAGTCAGGTGGTTGGCATGGTGGTTAGAGGAGCTATATTAAGTCACTAGTTTGGTGGAGGTCCCGGGGTCAAATGCCATGGACATCCCCATTTTAGCTTATGGTTATAACAAATTTGGCGGCTAGGCTAAAATTGGTGGGCAAGCTGCTAAAATGGTGAACTGTTTGCTACATGTGGTGGATGGTTTTGGCATGTGCTCCTAAACTGGTGGAATAGCAATTTATAGTGGTGGATATGTTATATTTAGTGGATGGTGAGGTTAATCCCCTAAGTGGGTGGAATGATATGGTTGTATGGTTTAAAACATGCGATTAGGGGTTGGGCCGAAGGCCTAGCCCCTCCCTTTGGTGCCTTAGTTCAAAGTTTAACCTTAAATCTAATTCTTATCACATTACAAACAAACAACATTACATGGTGTGTTGGTAGTGTACATTTGTGGGGCCTTTGGGATAGTGAGAGGTCATGAGTTCGAATTTGGTGGAGTCAATAAAATTTTGGTAATGCCAACCATTGGAGGGGTGCCACATGGAAACATATGACTGGGCCACATGGCACCATATTTTGTCCACAAAACTGCCACTTGTCATAATTTGATTTTCCCATGAAAATGACACGTTTCATCACCTAAATTTCCCAAGTGTCTGCCATCCTTGCCACATATTCCCATGCCAACTTAGCTATTCCATGTTTCACCCTTATAGTGGTGCCATGTGTCACTTTGACTTTTTGACCACTTATAAATTTTGATCCGTAACTCCATTTGATGAGCTGTTTGCACCATTAGAAATATTGCAACACACTCTTCACGATCATGCCCTTTTAACTAAGTTTTGGGAACTTTGAATTTTTTCCCTTTTACTGTCTGCTGAAGCCATTTTGAGCATTTTGATTTTCTTCGACTTTTTGGATCACAAGATCATAGAGACAAAGTGTGAATTTGAATTCTTTGAATTTCACTTTTGGATAAAATATATCTTCCTGGATCAGAGTGATGAAATTGGACTCTGGGAGTCTAATTTTCCTCTGTATATGTTCCCTCAGACCTACCATTTTCCTGAATTCACCTTGAAATGCCAAGCTTGTTGTTTTCCCATATAAAAGGCCATCATTTCCTCCTCTAGATAAACCCTGTTCACAATTACCCCTGAATCCATTGACCAGATTATGCAAATCTCAAGAAATGACCCTACAATCCCATTTTCCGTTGAATCCCTCAATGACCTATACCAAAAGCTCTCCTTCCCCCAAAGAGCCTAGATTTTCAATATTTTCCTGCTAGAAGAAGCTCAACTACCAAAGAAAAATCCTCCCTATCCTTCCTCCATCTTCTCTGTCAGGGCCAACCAGATCATTTCCATTGTTTGTTACCTATTAGGATACTTCTCAGATGAATGGGTAGATGAGCCTATTTTAGGTTTTTTATCCTTTTTTTCTACAGAATAAAGAGCCACAATTCAATTTGATTTCATTCAGTTTCTAGCTGATAACATACATGATCAACTTTTCAGGTTTTCAATAGAAGCAATGTTCAGATATTCCTGAGTCATGGTATATTTTTTCTTGTTTTTTTCAGTCAGACAGGTTTTCATGTTCTCTTCAGAAATTAAACCAGGAAGGAAACCCATAATCAGTGACCTCATGGACCTCACTAGTGAGGAAAAATTCAACTGAATTCAACTTCAAGGTCTTCATAGACCAGTTCTATCATGCAGTTGTTTTCATGCTAAACAATAGTACAAATACAATGATCAATGAATAAATTCGGAGAATCCTTCACCTCTCTGATCTAGCCAAAATAGGGGATTGGTATTTATAGCAAAACCACACTGAGATAAGTGTGTATGGATGTGAGAAGCCACCATACAGATTGCCAAAATATGTCCTTATAAGGATTTTTTCACTGGAATACATAAGGAAAATGGTGAAATCTGATGATATCCATTTTATTGCAGTCAAGAAGAAACAACAGCTCAGAAGCAAGACTCAAATTGGCCCTTTCATATGAAATAACAGAGAAATAGGAGAAGAGACAAACAACCTCTTGAAACATATGAGGTTTACTCAGAGTTTCACATGGACTTATGACCCATTTGGTGTCATCTAAGAGTTCAGAGTCAAACAAAGGAGCACTACTTATGCTCACATACATAAGCTAGAAGTGGAAAAGTATATGAACCAGACATAATGGAAAGAAAACACATTGTTGGAAAAAGAAGAGCAACCTGCCCTTGTCACTGCTTCACATACCAAAACACCTCAAATGAAAACAGAAAAGAGAGCAAGAAAGGAGGTTTCTCCTTCAATCACATAGGTTTCAGTTGAGGACTTCCATGTTTACAGAAAGAGATCCAAAACCAGTCATGTGCCATACTTTCTCAAAGAAGGAGAAATGCATTCCACCATAGTCATAGAGGGACCACATTCTTTATCCTTTTTAGACACTCAATTCATAGTGTCCACATATTCATCTAAAAAACAAACATACACTACTCTATCAGTTAAATCATCTCATGAGCAAACAAAGTCAAATATTTTTGACAAGTACAAACAGATCAAACAAAGAAATGAACTCCTCAACAACATCACATATGATTAGTTCTTGAAGCAGAACTCCACTGCTCAACACAGGTTGCTGTCATCATTTGACATAGAGAAAGGAACAATACAAATGGCCTTCATGCAAGTACAAGTTCCTCATCCCAAGACTGCTGCTAACTACAAGAAGACCTCCTTTGAGTTTAATGTGAAGGATGTTCATCCAATGGACCAAATGGACTTGCATAGGCAGTCAGGGGATATGTTATTATCTAGCTTGACAACTACCTCATTAACATCTTCAAAGTTGCAGGTATCCCTGAATAACCTTCAGTCCCAATTGAAGTTGGAGAAAGTCTCTTCTTTGGACAAAGATAACATAATTAAATCATTGGAAGAATTGGTGTTGAATATTGGGTATGATCCAACAAATTTCAAAGTAGCAGAAGATTTATTGAAGAGGAAGAATGTTGATATAACATCCATGAGAAAACAACTGAAGCTTCCATCCACAGAATATTCAGAAGCTAAAGAAATGGCTAAAACTAAAGGCCACAAAGAAGAAATGCTAAAGCTTATCATGGAACAAAATGCATAGATAAGAGAAATGGAAGCATAAATGGATAAATAAAAGAGAAAGAATGGAGTGAAAAGATGGCCATAATGCTAATGGAGTTAGTCCCTCTAATAGGAATTAGGAAAACAACAACATCTACATCAGCAGAGATTCCATCAACAATCCCAGTACAAGGTTTAGATGCATTTGAGAAACTTGTGAAGTCCATGGAAGACATGTCCCTCCAAGGGGAAAAGATCATAAAATTACAAGAAGAGGTAAAAAAACCTGCAAGATCTAAATTCTATGTTCCATTCCTGTCACCAATCACAAATTCATAAATATCAAAGATTTAGTCAACAAATACAACAACTACAGAAAGAGACTGTCATGGAAAATACCTTAGAACAATGTAAGGAAAACATTTGTATTGATATCAACAAGTCCATGGTAGAAATATGGCCATCCATACAGATCATCTTTGAATAACATGAATTGGTAAATAAGGCTAGAGAAGCAATTGAGAAAATCAAGTAAGATCTAGGAGAAAGACCTACTAAGGCCAATGAACTCATCAGATTCCTAAACTCCAAAAACAAGCAGGAGTTAGAAGAATTGGAAACTGAAGACAGAACATAGATCATCCTTGAGATCAATAAGGTCCTGACCAAGAAAGGATTAATGTTGCAATTGGAATAGAAGGCTCAAGTGATGGACATAGGAGTACAAATATTTTTCACCAAGTTCGAAATGCCGCATAATAAAGGTATCCATGGAATATTAGTACTCAATGACAAGATGATCACTCTTTCAGATTACAAACATAAAATAAATGCAATGGAAAAGGACAGTTCCAAGTTTGTAAGGATACAGGGAAGCATTAATGGTAAATCTTTCCTAGAGACATTACAGTTGGACCTAAGTATTCAACATGAGATAAAACATATCTTCAACACTAAGCCTACTTTTGCTAAGTATGCTGAAATGGATGAGATATATTGAAAGTTACTTAATGTTTCCATCCCAGGTAAAAAGAGATGGGAAGATCTATTCTCTTTACTTGAGTAAATCAAGTTTTGAGGTTTGAGTCAACATGGAGTAGCCAACCAAAGTCAAATATATGAGTCACCAACCACTTCCACAAAATCAACACCAAGGATTTGAGCAAGTCAACAAAATCCCTATATTTTTGTAATTTGAGATCTAATTAGTTAGATATTTCCTCCATAATATCCTAGTCATTTATGATAGGATCTGATGTAAATATATTTATAAATACTTCTTCCTTCGAAGTTTTGAGGGTTGATTTTTTCACCCAGGAGCTATTGTGTATTGTTTTCAAAGGATCGATCAGTAATAAAAAGGATTGTTCATAGGATTCTTGTGTTAGATTGTTGGTGATGTCTTTCTATCTTTGTTAAATGTTTTTATCTGTAATCATTTCATGTATTTCAAATTCTAATCATGAAAATAAAGTCAATAGATTTTTTTTTATCTTGTATACTTTGTCTCTGATTTTTTAATGATCTATATGTTTTCATCTGAAACCGAGTGAAGGAATTCTTGATTGTTCCTCTGCTTAGTGGATTTTCCCCTCTTATTCATCTAATTTAATCTCAATATATCTAACAATTTTACTACCCTGTCATGTGAATAAAACCTTATAAAATTTGAATTTGATCCTCATCTTTAAATGCAGACCCTATAGCCCAATGGAAAATTATGCATTCATTTAGCCAATTATTACAACAAAAAAACAATTTTAGACTGCCATAACTAGCCTAACATTTAAAACTTAAACAAATCTAAATCATACAGAGACATCCCTCTCTGAAGTTGGCAGGGCTATATCCTAGCTTCAAAAGTGGGTTTGATAGTTACCTCTATCAATTTCTTATACCCTTATACAACCTCTGGAAATTACATAGTGATAACATAGTGTCGACCATTCTGGGGAACTGAAATTTTTTTCCAACTTTATGAATCATCTTCCCTAAATAAGAAAACTTTATTTTTGAACAATGAAGGATCTAAATTTCAAGAGATAAATTTTTAGAGATTGTTAAAATTTGTAAATAATCAATTAGGTTTCTAAAAGTTTAAGTTCTGGCTCCAAAAAGAATTCATAGAAGATCTCTTCTAGATCCAGAACCTGTAAAAGTAGTAGATAATCCTTAAAAATTAATTAGAAAAATAAGTACAACAAGAAGTCAAGGGAGTAGTAGTCCTCCTCCTAGGGCCACCTCTCTTTTAGAGAAGTTTGTCACAATCCAAGACATCCAGTTTGATCTACCTTTTGAACACAACCTTTTCAGAACCAAATCTGATAGCTTTGTGGATGAAACATTTTAGATCAAGCTATCCTCCAACTGAGAACCCCTGAAAGACACTCTCTTGGAATATATCTTGATCAAGATATCCTTCAAAACTTCGAAAAGTTACAAGATCTAGCATCAAACTTTGATCAAGATTTGCACAAATCCTACATTCACTAGTACATATTGTAAAAATTTCGACGTCCTATTTGCGACGTTATGGACAAAATTGGCCATACTGTCGAAAAATAGAGGATTTTTTTTTTCTATATTGCCCGATAACGTTGGATGTGCGACATCATACAAATAGATGTCACTATTGCCATATTTGCATCACTATTGAGACGCCATTGGACAATCATCACTCTTTCCACGTATGTAACATAGTCGTCACTCTTGCCAAGTTTTGTAACATAGTCGTATCTCTTGCCACATTTGTAAAATAGTCCTCCCAGTTGCGACGTTGTGGAAACTATGTTTCCCCCCTCCAACACTCACTTAGTATTTGACCAAGTCAACTTTGATTTGGTCAATGATCGTTGGAATTGCAATGTTATAAAATCTATGAATATATTGCATTTTATGGATGTTGCGACACATTTTCTATAATAACAACACTTCAAAAAGGGTTTGCGGGTCTTCTCGGTGAACAAAAAACATGTATTTTTTTTCAGTATATGTCTATGGGGAAGAATTTCAAAAAACATTAGAGCTGGGAAAATAATTAAAGAGGGTGAAAATGGTGACGGTAAATGTTATTTCCCTTGCAAAAATTATTCTCGAAACCAAGAGAAGTTCATTCATTCATATTTATACTCAAAGATCACTCACAGAACCACTCTATATACCGTCTCATCTCGTCCTCGTTTCGTTTTAATTTTCTGATCGATCAGATTTTAAAGGAAACAACTATTAAAAGACATTGTACTAGGGCTAGAGTACATGATGGGCAACAATGACCTGTGAATGGGCCCAACGTTGAAATTTTTTCAAAATGTTTTTGTATGAAATAATACATCCTTGAGTCTTGAAACTCTCCCATACCATCAAGACACGTGTCTAGTCTAACCATGTCAAATTTTGATGCATACATACACATGTTGAAGAAATTTAAATGTTGGCCCCATTCACTGCTCACTATGCGGGGTCGACGCATGACATTTTTGGTGGTTGAATTGGAAGTTCCATGACATTTCAAGAGAGTTACAACAAATATTCTACAGATGGAAAAAACAACATTTGACAATGATACCCTCCCATACCTTAAGTATCGAAACCCTTAACGACATCCTTAAGTATCAAAACCCTCCCATATCTTCAAGGAAACTATCTATTCTAACCATGTCAAATTTCGATGCATACAGGCACAGATTGAAAACATTTCAATGTTGGCCCCATTCACTGCTCACTGTGCGGGGTCGGTGGAAGAAATTTGTGATGGGTTTATTTGAAGTTCCATGTCAAATTTCAAGATAGTTCCGACAACAATTCTATAGAAGGGAATGAAGAATGATGACAATGAGAGGTGCAACATGATGAGCGCTGATGCAAATGTGGATGATATCAAAGATTATGTGGGGACATCATACATCCTTGAGTCTTGAAAGACTCTCATACTTCCAAGCCATGTGTCTAGATTAACCATGTCGAAATTCGACGCATTTAGGCACATATTGAAGAAATTTCAACGTTGGACCCATTCACTGCTCACTGTGTGGGGTCGGTGCAAGATGACATTTGTGGTGGTTGAGTTGGAAGTTCCATGACATTTGAAGAGAGTTACAACAAATATTCTATAGATGGAAACAACGACATTTGACAACGAGATGCCCATTATGAATGTTTTTGAAAACACAGACGATCTCAAAGATTATGTGGTTGGGACATCAGACATCCTTGAGTCTTGAAACCCTCCCATACTGTCAAGGTATGTGTCTAGTCTAACCATGTCGAATTTTGACGCATATATGCACAGTTTGAATAAATTTCAGCGTTGGCCCCATTCACTGCTCACTATGAGGGGTCGGTGCAAGATGACATTTGTGGTAGGTGAATTGAAGCGTCTACGACATCAAATCGACATGGTAATTCAATAATCAAACCCTCCTTAATTATTATGAAGTGACATCAAACATCCTTAAGTATCGAAACGCTCCCATACCTTCAAGGAAAATATCTAGTTTAACGATGTCAAAATTCAATGCATATAGACACAGATTGAAAAAATTTCAACGTTGGCCCCACTAACTACTGATTGTTTGGGGTCGATGGGATAAATTTGTGATGGGTGTAGGTTAAGTTCCATGTCAAATTTCAATATATTTCTGACAACGATTCTATAGAAGGGAATGACGAATGATGACAAATAGAGGTACAACATGATAAACATTGATGAAAATGTGGACGATCTCAAAGATTATGATGGGACATAATACATCCTTGAGTATTGAAACCCTCCCATACCTTCAAGCCATGTTTCTAGTCTAAGCATAAATGCACAGTTTGAAGAAATTTCAACGTTGGCCCCATTCACTGCTCACTATGCGGGGTCGGTGCAAGATGGCATTTGTGGTGGGTGAATTGAAGCTTCTGCGACATCAAATCGAATTGGTAATTAAATAATCAAACCCTCCTTAAGTATTATGCAGGACATCAAACATCCTTAAGTATCGAAACCCTGCCATACCTTCAAGGAAACTATCTAGTTTAACCATGTGAAATTTTGATGCATACAGACACAAATTGAAAACATTTCAACATTAGCCCCATTCACTGCTCATTGTGTAGAGTCGGTGGAAGAAATTTTTGATGGGTGTATTTTAAGTTCCATGTCAAATTTCAAGATAGTTCCGTAAACGATTCTATAGAAAGGAATGATGAATGATGGCAATGAGAGGTGCATCATGATGAACATTGATGCTAATGTGGAGGATCTCAAATATTATGTGGGGACATTATACATCCTTGAGTATTGAAACCCTCCCATACCGTCAAGCCATGTGTCTAGTCTAAGCATGTCCAATTTCGACGCATACATGCAAAATTTGAAGAAATTTCAACATTGGCCCCATTCACTGCTCACTATGTGGGGTCAATGCAAGATGAAATTTGTGGTGGGTGAATTGAAGCTTCTGAAACATCAAATTGACTTGATAATTCAACAATAAAACCCTCAAGTATTATGTAGGGACAACAAACATCCTAATTAACGAAACACTCCCATACCTTCAAGGAAACTAGCTAGTTTAACCATGTCAAATTTTGATGCATACGGGCACAGATTGAAAAAATTTTTGAACAATGAAGAATCTAAATTTCAAGAGATAAATGTTCATAGGTTGTTAAAATTTGTAAATAATCAATTAGGTTTCTAAAATTTTAAGTTCTGGCTCCAAAAATAATTCATAACAGATCTCATCTAGATCCAAAACCTGTAAAAGTAGTAGATAATCCTGAAAAATTAATTAGAAAAAGAAGTACAACATAAAGTCAAGGGAGTATTAGTCCTCCTCCTAGGGCCACCTCTCTTTTAGATAATTTTGTCACAATCGAAGACATCCAGTTTGATATACCTTTTGAGCACAACCTTTTCAGAACCAAATTTGATAGCTTTGTGGATGAAATGTTTTAGATAAAGCTATCCTCCAACCGAGAACCCATGAAAGACACTCTCCTGGAATATATCTTGATCAACAAATCCTTGAAAAATTTGAAAATCTACAAGATCTAGCATCAGTCTTTGATCAATATTCGCACAAATCCTACATTCACTAGTACATATTGTAAAAATTTCGATGTTCTATTTGCGATGTTATGGAAAAAATTGGCCATACTGTCGAAAAATAGAGGAATTGTTTTTTAATTTTTCCATATTTCCCAATAACGTCGGATGTGTGACGTCATACAAATAGATGTTGCTATTGCCACATTTGCGTCGCTATTGATATGCCATTGGACGGTCATCACTCTTGCCACATATGTAACATAGTCGTTGCTCTTGCCAAGTTTTGTAACATAGTCGTATCTCTTGCGACGTTTGTAAAATAGTCGTCGTAGTTGCGATGTTGTGGAAACTAGGTTTTCCCCCTCCAATGCTCACTTAGTATTTGACCAAGTCAACTTTGATTTGGTCAATGATCATCGAAATTGCGACGTTATAAAATCTATGAATATGTTGCATTTTACGGATGTTGCGACACGTTTTCTATAATAACGACACTTCAAAAAGGGTTTGTCGGTCTTCTTGGTGAACAAAAAACATGTATTTTTTTCAGTATATGTCTGTGGGGAAGAATGTCAAAAAACATTAGAGCTGGGAAAAGATTTAAAGACGGTGAAAATGGTGACGATAAATGTTATTTCCCTTGCAAAAATTATTCTCGAAAGCAAGAGAAGTTCATTCATTCATATTTATACTCAAATATCACTCAAAGACCCACTCTATATACCGTCTCATCTCCTCCTCATTTTGTTTTAATTTTCTGATCAGTCGAATTTTAAAGGAAACAACTATTAAAAGACATTGTACTAGGGCTAGAGTACATGATGGGAAACAATGACCTATGAATGGGCCCAACGTTAAAATGTTTTCAAAATGTTTCTGTATGACATCATACATTCTTGAGTCTTGAAACCCTCCCATACTGTCAAGGCACGTGTCTAGTCTAACCATGTCAAATTTCGATGCATACAGGCACATATTGAAGAAATTTCAATGTTGGCCCCATTCACTGCTCACTATGTGGAGTCGACGCATGACATTTTTGGTGGTTGAATTGGAAGTTCCATGACATTTCAAGAGAGTTCCAACAAAGATTATACAGATGGAAACAATGAAATTTGACAATGAGACCCTCCCATACCTTAAGTATCGAAACCCTTAACGACATCCTTAAGTATCAAAACCCTCCAATATCTTCAAGGAAACTATCTATTTTAACCATGTCAAATTTCGATGCATACATGAACAGATTGAAAACATTTCAATGTTGGCCCCATTCATTGCTCACTGTGTGGGGTCAGTGGAAGAAATTTGTGATGGGTGTATTTGAATTTCCATGTCAAATTTCAAGATAGTTCCGACATTGATTCTGTAGAAGGGAATGAGGAATGATGACAATGCGAGGTGTAACATGATGAACGTTGATGAAAATGTGGACGATATCAAATATTATATGGGGACATTATACATCCTTGAGTATTGAAACCCTCCCATACCACCAAGCCATGTGTCTAGTCTAACCATGTCGAAATTCCACGCATTTAGGCACATATTGAAGAAATTTCAATGTTGGCCCCATTCACTGCTAACTATGCGGGGTCGGTCAAAGATGACATTTGTGGTGGTTGAATTGGAAGTTCCATGAAATTTCAAGAGAGTTCCAACAAATATTCTACAGATGGAAACAACGACATTTGACAATGAGACGCCCATTATGAACGTTGTTGCAAACATGGATGATCTCAAAGATTATGTGGTCAGGACATCAGACATCCTTGAGTCTTGAAACCCTCCCACACCGTCAAGGTATGTGTCTAGTCTAACCATGTCGAATTTCGATGCATACATGCACATTTTGAATAAATTTCAGCGCTGGCCCCATTCATTGCTCACTATGAGGGGTCAGTGTAAGATGACATTTTGGTGGGTGAATTGAAGCTTCTGCGACATCAAATTTACTTGGTAATTTAATAATCAAACCCTCATTAAGTATTATGCGGTGACATCAAACATCCTTAAGTATCGAAACCCTCCCATACCTTCAAGGAAACTATCTAGTTTAACCATGTCAAATTTCGATGCATACATACACAGATTGAAAAAAATTCAACATTGGCCCCATTCACTGATCATTGTGCAGGGTCAATGGAATAAATTTGTGATGGGTGTATTTGAAGTTCCATGTCAAATTTCAATATATTTCTAACAATGATTCTATAGAAGGGAATGACGAATGATGATAAATAGAGGTGCAACATGATGAACATTGATGAAAATGTGGATGATCTCAAAGATTATGCAGGGACATCATACATCCTTGAGTATTGAAATGCTCCCATACCTTCAAGCCATGTTTCGAGTCTAACCATGTCGAATTTCGATGCATACATGCATAGTTTGAATAAATTTCAACGTTGGCCCCATTCATTGCTCACTATGTGGGGTCGGTGCAGGATGGCATTTGTGGTGGGTGAATTGAAGCTTCTGTGACATCAACTCGACTTGGTAATTAAATAATCAAACCCTCCTTAAGTATTATGCAGGGACATCAAACATCCTTAAGTATCGAAACCCTCCCATACCTTCAAGGAAACTATCTAGTTTAGCCATGTCAAATTTCAATGCATACAGACAGATATTGAAAAAATTTCAACGTTAGCCCCATTCACTGCTCATTGTGTGGAGTCGGTGGAAGAAATTTGTGATGGGTGTATTTGAAGTTCCATGTCAAATTTCAATATAGTTCCGAAAATGATTCTATAGAAGGGAATGATGAATGATGACAATGAGAGGTGTAGCATGATGACCATTGATGCTAATGTGGATGATCTCAAATATTATGTGGGGAAATCATACATCCTTGAGTATTGAAACCCTCCCATACCGTCAAGCCATGTGTTTATTCTAACCATGTTTAATTTTGATGCATACATGCAGAATTTGAAGAGATTTGAACGTTGGCCCCCTTCACTGCTCACTATGCGGGGTCGGTGCAAGATGACATTTGTGGTGGGTGAATTGAAGCTTCTGTGACATCAAATAGACTTGCTAATTCAATAATAAAACCCTCCTTAAGTATTATGCAGGGAAGAAAAACATCCTTAAGTATCGAAACCCTCCCATACCTTCAAGGAAACTATCTAGTTTAACCATGTCATAATTTGATGTATACATGCACATATTGAAAACATTTTTGAACAATGAAGGATCTAAATTTCAAGAGATAAATGTTCAAAGATTGTTAAAATTTGTAAATAATCAATTAGGTTTTTAGAAGTTTAAGTTTTGGCTCCAAAAAGAATTCATAGTAGATCTCATCTAGATCTAGAACCTGTAAAAGTAGTAGATAATCCTGAAAAATTAATTAGAAAAATAAGTACAATAGAAAGTCAAGGGAGTAGTAGTCCTCCTCCTAGCTCCACCTCTCTTTTAGAGAAGTTTGTCACAATCCAAGACATCCAGTTTGATCTACCTTTTGAGCACAACCTTTTCAAAACCAAATCTGATAGTTTTGTGGATGAAATGTTTTAGATCAATCTATCCTCCAACCGAGAACCCCTGAAGGACACTCTCCTAGAATAGATGTTGATCGACAAATCCTTCAAAACTTCAAAAAGATACAAAATATAGCATCAGAATTTGATCAAGATTTTCACAAATCCTACATTCACTAGTACATATTGTAAAGATTTCGACGTTCTATTTGCGACGTTATGGACAAAATTGGCCATACTGTCGAAAAATAAAGGAATTTGTTTTTTTCCATATTGCTCGATAACGTCGGATGTGCGGTGTCATACAAAAAAATGTCGCTATTGAGATGCCGTTGGACGATCATCACTCTTGCCACGTATGTAACATAGTCATCTCTCTTGCCAAGTTTTGTAACATAGTCGTATCTCTTGCCATGTTTGTAAAATAGTCATCGCAGTTGTGACGTTGTGGAAACTAGGTTTCCCCCCTCCAACGCTCACTTAGTATTTTATCAAGTCAACTTTGATTTGGTCAATGATCGTCGGAATTACGACGCTAAAAAATCTGTGAATATGTTTCATTTTATGGATGTTGCGACAGGTTTTCTATAATAACTAAACTTCAAAAAGGGTTTGCGGGTCTTCTCGGTTAACAAAAAACATGTATTTTTTTTCAGTATATGTTTGTGGGGAAGAATGTAAAAAAACATTAGAGCTGGGAAAATAATTAAAGAGGGTGAAAATGGTGGTGGTATATGTTATTTCCCTTACAAAAATTATTCTCGAAACTAAGAGAAGTTCATTCATTCATATTTATACTCAAAGATCACTCACAAATGCACTCTATAAACCGTCTCATCTCCTTCTCGTTTCATTTTAATTTTCTGATCGATCGAATTTTAAGGGAAACAACTATTAAAAGACATTGTACTAGGGCTAGAGTACATGATGGGCAACAATGACCTGTGAATGGGCCCAATGTTGAAAATTTTTCAAAATGTTTTTGTATGACCTCAGACATCCTTGAGTCTTGAAACCCTCCCATACCATCAAGGCATGTGTCTAGTCTAACCATGTCAAATTTCAATGCATAAAGGAACATATTGAAGAAATTTCAACGTTGGCCCCATTCACTGCTTAATATGAGGGGTTGATGCATGATATTTTTGGTGGTTGAATTGGAAGTTCCATGACATTTCAAGAGAGTTCCAACAAAGATTCTACATATGGAAACAATGACATTTGACAATGAGACCCTCCCATAGCTTAAGTATCGAAACCCTTAACAACATCCTTAAGTATCAAAACCCTCCCATATCTTCAAGGAAGCTATCTATTCTAACCATGTTAAATTTCTATGCATATAGGAAGATATTGAAAAATCACTGCTCACTGTACGAGGTCGATGGAAGAAATTTGTGATGGGTGTATTTGAAGTTCCATGTCAAATTTCAAAATAGTTCCGACAACGATTCTATAGAAGGGAATGAAGAATGATGACAATGAGAGGTGCCACATGTTGAAAATTTATGCAAATGTAGATTATCTCAAAGATTATGTGGGGACATCATACATCCTTGAGTCTTGAAACCCTCCCATACTGCCAAGACATGTGTCTAGTCTAACCATGTCAAAATTCGATGCATTTAGGCACATATTGAATAAATTTAAATGTTGGACCCATTCATTTCTCACTATGCAGGGTCAATGCAAGATGAAATTTGTGGTGGTTGAATTGGAAGTTCCATGACACTTCAAGAGAGTTCCAACAAAGGATTTACAGATGGAAACAATGACATTTGACAATGCGATGGCCATTATGAATGTTGTTGAAAACATGGACAATCTCAAAGATTATGTGGTCGAGAAATCAAACATCCTTGAGTCTTGAAACCCCCCCATACCACCAAGGTATTTGTCTAGTCTAACCATGTCGAATTTTGATGCATACATGCACAGTTTGAATAAATTTTAGCGTTGGCCCCATTCACTGCTCACTATGAGGGGTCGGTGCAAGATGACATTTGTGGTGGGTGAATTGAATCTTCTGTGACATCAAATCAACTTGGTAATTAAATAATCAAACCCTCCTTAAGTATTATGCGGTGACATCAAACATCCTTAAGTATAGAAACCCTCCCATACCTTCAAGGAAACTATCTAGTTTAACCATGTCAAATTTCGATGCATACAGACACAGATTGAAAAAATTTCGACGTTGTCCCCATTCACTGCTCATTGTGCGGGGTCAGTGGAATAAATTTGTGATGGGTGTATTTTAAGTTCCATGTCAAATTTCAATATACTTCTGACAACGATTGTATAGAAGGGAATGACAAATGATGACAAATAGAGGTACAACATGATGAATGTTGATGAAAATGTGGATGATCTCAAAGATTATGCGGGGAAATCATACATCCTTGAGTATTGAAACCCTCCCATACCTTCAAGCCATGTTTCTAGTCTAACCATGTCAAATTTTGATGCATACATGCACAATTTGAAGAAATTTCAACATTGGCCCCATTCACTGCTCACTATGTGGGTCGGTGCAAGATGGCATTTGTGGTGGGTGAATTGAAGCTTCTGTGACATAAAATCGACTTGGTAATTAAATATTCAAACCCTCCTTAAGTATTATGCAGGGACATCAAACATCCTTAAGTATCGAAACCCTCCCATACCTTCAAGGAAACTATCTAGTTTAACCATGTCAAATTTCGATGCATACAAACATAGATTGAAAACATTTCAACATTGTCCCCATTCACTGCTCACTGTGCAGAGTCGGTGGAAGCAATTTGTGATGGGTGTATTCGAAGTTCCATGTCAAATTTCAAGATAGTTCCGAAAATGATTCTATAGAAGGGAATGACGAATGATGACAATGAGAGGTGCAACATGATGAACATTGATGCAAATGTGGATGATCTCAAAGATTATGTGGGGACATCATACATCCTTGAGTATTGAAACCCTCCCATACCATCAAGCCATGTGTCTAGTCTAACCATGTCTAATTTCAACACATACATGCACAATTTGAATAAATTTCAATGTTGGCCCCATTCACTTCTCAATATGTGGGGTCAGTGTAAGATGACATTTGTGGTAGGTGAATTGAATATTTTGCGACATCAAATAGACTTGGTAATTCAAATATAAAACCATCCTTAAGTATTATGTAGGGACAACAAACATCCTTAAGTATCGAAACCCTCCCATACCTT
Source organism: Picea engelmannii (assembly GCA_009831015.1). NCBI lineage: Eukaryota > Viridiplantae > Streptophyta > Pinopsida > Pinales > Pinaceae > Picea > Picea engelmannii. The sequence continues at coordinate 953,594 of ML782082.1, read as the reverse complement.
CAAGGAAACTATCTAGTTTAACCATGTCAAATTTTGATGCATACAGACACATATTGAAAACATTTCAACATTGGCCCCATTCACTACTCATTGTGCGGTGTCGGTGGAAGAAATTTGTGATGGGTGTATTTGAAGTTCCATGTCAAATTTCAAGATAGTTTCGACAACGATTCTATAGAAGGGAATGAAGAATGATGACAATGAGAGGTGCCACATGTTGAACATTGATGCAAATGTGGATGATCTCAAAGATTATGTGGGGACATCATACATCCTTGAGTCTTGAAACCCTGCCATACTGCCAAGACATGTGTCTAGTCTAACCGTGTCAAAATTCGATGCATTTAGGCATATATTGAATAAATTTAAATGTTGGCCCCATTCACTGCTGACTATGAGGGGTCGATGCAAGATGACATTTGTTGTGGGTGAATTGAAGCCTCTGTGACATCAACTTGACTTGGTATTTCAATATTCAAACCCTCCTTAAGTATTATGCGGTGACATCAAACATCCTTAAGTATCAAAACCCTCCCATACGTTCAAGGAAACTATCTAGTTTAACCATGCCAAATTTCGATGCATACGGACACATATTGAAAACAATTCAACATTGGCCCCTTTCACTGCTAACTGTGCAAGGTTGGTGGAATAAAATTGTGATGGGTGTATTTGAAGTTCCAAGATAGTTCTGACAATGATTCTATAGAAGGGAATGATGAATGATGACAATGAAAGGTGCAAAATGATGAATGTTGATGCAAATGTGGACTATCTCAAATATTATGTGCGGACATCATACATCATTAAGTATTGAAACCCTCCCATACCGTCAAGCCATGTGTATAGTCTAACCATGTTGAATTTCGACGCATACATGCAAAGTTTGAAGAAATTTCACTATTGGCCCCATTCACTGCTCACTATGTGGGGTCGGTGCAAGATGAAATTTGTGGTGGGTGAATTGAAGCTTCTATGACATAAAATTGACTTGGTAATTCAATAATCAAACCCTCCTTAAGTATTATGCTGGGACATCAAACATCCTTAAGTATCAAAACCCTCCCATCCCTTCAAGGCAACTATATAGTTTAACCATGTCAAATTTTGATGCATATGGGCACAGATTGAAAACATTTCAACATTGGCCCCATTCATTGCTCACTATGCATGGTCGATGGAAGAAATTGGTGATGGGTGTATTTTAATTTCCATGTAAAATTTCAAGATAGTTCCGACAACGATTCTATAGAAGGGAATGATGAATGATGACAATGAGAGGTGCAACATGATGAATGTTGATGCAATTGTGGAAGATCTAAAATATTATGTGGGGACATCATACATACTTGAGTATTGAAACCCTCCCATACTATCAATCCATGTGTCTAGTCTAACCATGCCGAATTTTGACGCATACATGCATAGTTTGAAGAAATTTCAGCGTTGGCCCCATTCACTGCTCACTATGCAGGGTCGGTGCAGGATGAAATTTGTGGTGGGTGAATTGAAGATTTTGTGACATCAACTCGATTCGGTAATTCAATAATCAAACCCTCCTTAAGTATTATGCGGTTACATCAAACATCCTTAAGTATTGAAACCCTCCCATATCTTCAAGGAAACTAGGTAGTTTAACCATGTCAAATTTCGATACATACGGGCACAGATTGAAAACATTTCAACGTTGGCCCCATTCACTGCTCATTGTGCAAGGTCGATGGAATAAATTTGTGATGGGTGTATTTGAAGTTCCATGTCAAATTTCAAGATAGTTCCGACAACGATTCTATAGGAGGGAATGATGAATGGTGAAAATGAGAGGTGCAACATGATGAACGTTGATGCAAATGTGGACGATCTTAAAGATTATGTGGGGAAATCATACATCCTTGAGTATTGAAATGCCCCCATACTGTCAAGCCATGTGTCTAGTGTAACCATGTCGAATTGCGATGCATACATGCACAATTTGAAGAAATTTCAAAGTTGGCCCCATTCACTGCTCACTATGCGGGGTCGGTGCAAGATGACATTTGTTGTGGGTGAATTGAAGCTTCTGTGACATCAAATCGACTTGGAAATTCAATAATCAAACCCTCCTTAAGTATTATGTGGGGACATCAAATATCCTTAAGTATCAAAACCCTCTTATACTTTCAAGGAAACTATCTAGTCTAACCATGTCAAATTTCGATGCATACGGGAAGAGATTGAAAACATTTTAACATTGGCCCCATTCGCTGCTCACTGTGTAGGGTCGGTGGAAGAAATTTGTGATGGGTGTATTTGAAGTTCCATGTCAAATTTCAAGATAGTTCTGACAACGATTCTATAGAAGGGAATGGCGAATGATGACAATGAGAGGTGCAACATGATGAACATTGATGCAAATGTGGACGATATCAAAGATTATGTGGGGACATCATACATCCTTTAGTATTGAAACCCTCCCATACCATCAATCCATGTGTCTAGTCTAACAATGTTGAATTTTGATGCATACATGCACAGTTTGAAGAAATTTCAACGTTGGCCCCATTCACTGCTCACTATGTGGGGTCGGTGCAACATGACATTTGTGGTGCATGAATTGAAGCTTTTGTGACATCAAATCAACCTAGTAATTTAATAATAAAACCCTCATTAAGTATTATGCAGGGACATCAAACATCCTTAAGTATCGAAACCATCCCATACCTTCAAGGAAAATATCTACTTTAACCATGTCAAATTTCGATGCATACAGGCACAGATTGAAAACATTTCAACATTGGCCCCATTCACTAGTCACTATGAGGAGTTGGGGAAGAATTTGTGATGTGTGTATTTGAATTTCCATGTCAAATTTCAATATAGTTCCGACAACGATTCTATAGAAGGGAATGGCGAATGATGAAAATGAGATTTGCAACATGATGAACGTTGATGCAAATGTGGATGATCTCAAACATTATGTGGGGACATCATTCATTATTGAGTATTGAAACCCTACCATACCATCAAGCCATGTGTCTATTCTAACCATGTCAAATTTCGATGCATATATCCACAGTTTGAAGAAATTTCAAGATTGGCCCCATTCACTACTCACTATGCGGGGTCGGTGCAAGATGACATTTGTGGTGGGTGAATTGAAGCTTCTGCGACATCAAATCGACTTGTTAATTCAATAATAAAATCCTCTTTAAGTGTTATTTGGGGACATCAAACATCCTTAAGTATTGAAACCCTCCCATACCTTCAAGGAAACTATCTAGTCTAACCATGTCAAATTTCAATGCATAGTACAACAAGGTTCTATAAGAATGTATCAGAAGGTCTGAATTAGTAAAACTAACCATGTATCACTGCTATCTTTTGTAAGAATGTACCACAAGGTTCTATAAGAATGTATCACAAGTTTATGTAAGAATATTGTATCACAAGGTTTGAATTAGGAAACTATCTAGTCTAACCATGTCAAATTTCGATGAATAACCTATACAAAAATGTTGTACCACAAGGTTTGCATTAATACCACGCCGTGTTCTGTAAGAATGTATCAACTTTCAAGTAAGGCCTCAAGAAAGGTGGTCCATCATTGAAGAGCTGTCTAGAGAGATATTGGCAATATGGCAATACAAGTTGGCATTGATGGCTTTGACACTAATGTCAAATAGATGAGAGACATTGTTGTTCATTGGCATTGACAAAATAACAATGTGCATTAAGGCACTTTGTCACTATAGTACAACAAGCCCTATCACGGACAAATCAAGATGTATGTGGAATACAAGAACATGAAAGAATACATAGTACATGCTTGTGATGATGAGAATGACAAGATCCAAAGGTTGTCAACAGGAAAATATATTGATCAGTATTACTACATGATCATAGTGAGGATTATTGACAAAACCCTATGAAGACAGGAAACTGGTCACCATATTCTATGCTCAAAATTACTATGGTAAATTTGATAATGATGGGGCTATGATGAGTGTTGATGAAATTCTAAATATGCTCCTTCTAAATACTAAATCCATCTGAATAAGGACTGCTTCATGAATGCATCTTGGAAAATATTTGTTTGATACCACATCCAAAATGATACATGTAAATAACATACCCAACCCACATGGTGTCTACCACAAAGGGTTTGATTGAAGATTTTAAAATATCTACAATTATTTTATTACCAAGAGAGTATTGAAAGCATCATAGTGGGTATCGAAAGAATTAAATTATGTCTATCTAGATTATCATCAAGGATGGATTTGGGTTTCAGGATCGATTTGGTTTTCAGGATCGATTTTGGTTTCAAGGAGTTGAGAATTCATTAAAACCTGGTGATGTAATTCAATGCAAAGAATGTAGATTTTGATCTGACATGGTATTCATTACTCATAGTGCATACTGCCTCATGAGAGTGTTAGACAACTGAGAGGGGGGGGTGAATCAGTTGTTACCGTGCTTTAAACAATTATGGTTATCTTAAACTATTTGTAGAGACACTGAATGATGATCACAATAATGCAGGGAAATAAACAATGGCACTTTTTGTTGTAGGAAAATCTGCCTGCGGACAAGTAGATCGACCTCTAAGGCTTGACCTTAACCTTAGACAGAAAAATGCTTATCATGGACACTAACTTCCTTTCAAATCTATCTAAGCCTAATGCATGAGAAGGGAGGATGATAGAAGTACCTTTTAACCAACATTTGTCCCTGCACGCTCCGATTTGCGGTCCAATCCTTTTGCTCCTCGATGAGGTCTGTGGACAAAATGAGATACAACCTCTTCCTACTCTACTGACATTAGCTTGAAAACAGATCTATCATTAAATGATAAGTTCATGTAACATCAAACACAAACTAGAAAGAAACATGCCAAGCTTATCATATTAATGAGAATAACGACAACAATGCTTACAATCGTAGATGCGAATACGACAGCTTCGTCAAATCCTCTTCGTCTAACCCTTGCCTGAAAGATCCACAACCTGGATGAAAGTAGCTTCAATGATTACTCTCCTTTGGCTAACTGTGTGTCTCCTCCAAGATCATAAGTTCCATATGTTCAGTTCTTCCCTTATTCTTCTCACCGGGCTAACAACTTGCCCAGAATGGAGAGCGCTCCCTCAGAAGGGGCATCAG
>ML782082.1:888198-930377 GCA_009831015.1 Picea engelmannii | reverse complement strand
AATTAGGTGTATGGCTTATAATTGTAACTTGTGTCTGGATTAGTATGTTGATGGATTTAGTGCATGGGTTAGCTACACATGTAAAATATGTAGTGGCATCCATCACAATGTTGATGTGAAGCAAAATCCCCAATTGGAGATATCATAAAATTCAAGCTTTCCAACAAACTATGCCAAGGGGAGAGGGCCAACACAATTCTAAGCCAACCCCATTCATAGAACTTCCAATAGAGAATGGTATAGAATAGTTAGAAGGACTAAGATGGATAAATAAGTGAACTGTGTTGTGTTTCATCCATCAAATGACCAAGTGCCCCATAGTAATTACTCTTTAGGAGACCCATATGAGTGGAAATGAGTTTCCACCCATAGGTTTGATGACCAAAGCCAAGTTCACCAAATCCAACAACACAATAACAATTAGTTCAAGAGAGAACCCATCGATGGTGGCACAATATTGGAAGGGATAAGACAAAGGATCAAAATAGAGGAGGGAGGTTTGTCTCATGAATGACACAAGTTACTGAGGAATGTGATTTCATTTCAAGTACAATGCCCAACTATAACCCATCATGGGATGTAATTTCCCACTGAGACATCATGGGTGTGAATTAGCTTGACATGTAGTTGGGTTTCACAAGTGTAAATTAATTTTGAGTGTATTTTCACTTTCTCCCTAATTGCAAGGATTTGCAACAACGAGGATGTGTTATTGTCACACTATCCATTAATGCATTCTAAACAATGCAACATCACACGTACACCATCGATAATTGTCCAACAATTGGCTTTTTCCCTAGTAGCATAAGCATTAGAACTTACACCAAAATCATTTTTATTTGTTTGATGGGATATTTGTCTAGGTTTATGAGTGTATCGACCTTGCCACTACTCTCGATGTTCCTAATGTGGACTCTACTCCAGTGTCATGATATAAATATTGTGATTGTGGGGTATTGACACTTGTTCTCAGTGAAATGATATATTAACACTTGTCGGGGTATTGAAACTTGTCCTAGATTATTATTATTATTATTATTATAATATATATCAATTATATTAAATAATATATAATTGATATATATTAATTATATTAAAAACAATAATAAAAAAACAAAACCTAAAAAACAAAAAAAATAACAAATTTCAAACAAAATAATGAAAAAAAAAAAAAAATTTCAAATTGCATAATGAGCCCACACCCATTCACACACAAAAAAACTAAATCCCACAATAAAACTAGAGTGAAACCCCCTGAAACCATGCCATTATAACACAATGAGAGGGAGAAGACAACCCCGTGCAGTGGTGCAAAACCCCCAAAACCCGGCCTCCATTCGATCGAGCCCAACGAGAGGGAGGAGAGAACCCCCACACAGTGGAGATAAGGAGGCCCTACACCTACACAATGAATTGTGACAGTCCATTCCAACACACTTGATCAAGTGATGTCGATACTAAGGGCGAGGGCGAGGATGGTGAGTACCTCTGCATACTTGAATTTACATTGCTAATTCGAGATTAATATTTTTATTTTTACAAGTTTGGTTAGTTAAATTTTTTTGTTGGAAGGAGATGGAAATATCACCTTCTTCTCCCCTTCCCATACACCCTCCCTAAGAATTGGATTGCCTACCCCTTCTTCTTGCCTACCTATACACCCTAAGAATTGGATTGCGTAAGAATACGCCCTATGGCATCATGTAACTTAAGGGATCCCTTTGACCCTAATTATTTAACATATAACAATGTATTGATATTTTCCAAAATCTTCTCATCCATATGGACTCACAGTATAATTGTGTCGTCTCGCAATATTTAGATCCCTTCAAGAGTGATTGCACTTATGCCCGCTGGTAAGAAGATTGAAAGAATCAGGATGATGCACAAACCGATCATTAGTTTCTTCTAAGATAGGAAAGAGGGATGTTTTTACACTTCTATGGGTAACACATGATATCTTTATGACATGCTATAGTGAGGATGTGCACCTACGTTTTCTGAATAGGGTTCAAAAATAGAAATCCAAACTTGTCTTAGTATTGGAGGGAACTTGTGAAGCAATTGATGAAGTGAAGAGAGACAAAAAAACACTCTTAATCCTTTAAAATATCGATTAAGAATTATAGTTAGTGCGTGAAAGTGAAGTATTTGTGCATGCATACAAGACTAGACTATGTTGTTAGCTGACACTTAGATAAAGGAGTAGCGTAGTAGGAGATATCTTTGGCTTGAGTGGTAGAAATACCTCATGGTTTATCAAGCAATTGCACACATATTATTTTGTCATTCCTTAACCCACATTTTTCCAATAAGTGAAATGAATTAGTGAAGCATTATTATATTATATATAGGAAATAGATCCAAGAATAAAAATATTCATTTGGTTTAGCTAGAAAAAGTGTGCTAGATCTATGCATAAATTCAAAATATAACATTATATCTAGTCAAATAGATTCAATTCGAATTGAATTTTTGAAAGAATACACCCTATGGCATCATGTAACTTAAGGGATTCCTTTGAGCCTAATTCTTTAACATCTAACAAGGTATTGATATTTTCCAAAAGCTTCTTATCGATAGGGACTCTCATTTCCATATAGGTTCTAGTCTTCTTAATGACATCCCAATTCCTCATGTGCATTTTTTCTTTCAATGTTGGATATTTTAGAGAATTCTCAAGGTATTTCAATGATGAGCTGATGACATCGTTCTATAACTATATATCTTAATATATATTCAATAATAACATAATAAGCATCCACAAATATAGACTTACCTTTTGATGAAGAGGGATTATGGCTCTTCTCGCTATCATTTTGAGATCGATTGTGAGCTTGGCAATGCCCTCTATTCCCTCTTCAACTTCTTCCTCATCATTGGGTGTATATTTATTAGGGAAAGTTTACCTAAGGTGACCATACATATGAAGGATGGAGCACCACAAAGTAATCTTAACATTGTCTATATCCTGACAATAAGAACAATTCCCCACCTGGATATCAATTCCTTCAAGCAATCCATCTCCCAAGTTCATTTCCACAAAATCTTAGCCATTGAGGTATTGTCTAGGAAGCATGTTTTCTCGTCAATATCCAACATCGATCAAACTAGGAGGTCATCCATCAAAATATGTGACACATGCCTCCAAAAGCACAAAAAAGTTGACCACTCCAATATTTGTAACATGGCATGGCACGAGAGGTCCATGTGCACGAAGAATATCCCCAAACTGCCTATGCCATCCTGACCAATGCCTTGAGAGTTGTAAGATTTCACTGAGAGTTGTGAATGAACTCAGGAGTTGTGAATATACCTTGGGAGTTTTGAAAATTACAAATGTCATAATGAAGCCCATGCAATGTCCATTCACCATTAATCCGACCAATATGTAATCCTGGCCTTTGAATAATGGCTTGTCCCATTTGTCCTTTTTGGATGGAGTGAGTCAAGGTAATTAAAAAAATTGTCCTTTTTTGGATGGATTGAGTCAAGTTAATGGAAAAAAACAACATCACTTATCCCATTGTCAATAACTCACACCCATGCTTGAGCCTTTACAATTTTGTATCCATCGATGGGTTACAAATCAATAACAACTCTTGTATTTGTTACTTAACAATTTACTTTACTCTCAATTGCTCGCTCCCTTTTGACATGTACATACCACCTTTACCTTTCTACTGTTCCTTATCCTTGGGTTGAGGAATCACATCCTCCACCTTAGCCACCTCGGTTCCCTCTTCCCTAGTCATGACCTCCATTTCTATTATCAGTGTTGTTAGGGTCCACTTAAGTGTTCAACATAGGCATTGTAGTCTAGTATTGACATATTCATGTATTTGAAATAATATTCATATTTCTAATGAGGGTATTCTTTTCGGTGAGTTAAAGTTCCACCTTTCTTGTTCATTTTTTTTCATAAATACCATGATTTTGGTTGTCTTTAGATTGTCCAAAAACTCTTAGGGTAAAGTTACATGAGAAAAATTCCCAACACAGAAGTGGAATCCTAATATTTTGCATAGTTCCTATTGAGTTTGGGTCAAATTTTCACTGTAAAAAATAAATGATATGAGTGCCCCTTATCCCACTCTAACCATTTCAAGTCCAAAGCTCAAAAATATGGAAAAAACTAGACATGGAGAGTCATAGAACATGAATTTGTAAGAAACTAAAAATATCTCAAAATGATTTGTATTTCTTGGTGTTGATTTCATTTGACTCCAAACATGCCCCTATAATGCCAAAATAGTATACCAATAGTAATAGAGCATAATACAATTGTCAAAGAGTAACACTATGGTAATCATTATGAGCTTACTATGATACTAATAGGATACTAGTAATGAACTAGTGTTACAACTTGATTGACTGACTGTTGCTGTCATTAATGGTTTTATAGGATGTAAAAGAAAAAGTTATTTGTCAGATCTATATTCATTAAGTGAGGGAAGTTCAGGTAGAATAGAGGAAAGTGAGACATCTAGTAGGTCTAACAGGCGGAGATCAACTAGAGGTGAGAAGATCAGAAGAAAATTCCATAGACACATGGAATTTTTTCTTGTGAAAGGGGGATCATGTTCTTATGATAATCAGAGCATAGATGAAATCGAGGTGCCCTTGAAGTACAAACATATAGTGAAACAATGGGTACCCAAGGATCTTCATGAAATAAACACTGATTTTTGTGTAAATGAAAGGATATACTAGATTGCTCCATCGTCATTACATGGTTTGGGGATATTTTCCATGGATGACATAAAGGTTTGTTATGACAAATTAAATGAATTGATGGAGTACATCGGACCCTGTTATATCTACAAATATTGGATACGAATAGTCTAATATACAAAAAGTATGCGAAGATATGGCTTGGCTGCAAATTATATGCATCTAAAAGACAATGATCAAAATGAAGGAGAAAATATATACATTGATGGAAGGCCAAAAGAAACGGGGAATATTGCAGGGTTTATAAATAGTACATGACCCACAACCAAAAATAAGCGACTCAATTGCATATTTGATGGGTGTGAAGGAAACCGTGTATTCGTATGTGCAATAAAATCAATAACTATAGGGGAAGAGTTATTGACTGGTTATAATTTGAATCGAATAGATACAAATGTTTCTATTATGGGGGTGATACGTATACTAATTTACCCAACCTGTAAGCAATGAATCTCATATTTTATGATTTTCATTATTTTCTTTACGATGGTAATCCATTTGGAAAGATTCGGTTTGTTTAGTACTCAATGTGTCCTATTTTTGCTATCAACATTTGAATTTATCATAAATTTGAATTTATTTCTCATGATAATGATCATGGTTATAATTTTACTGTAATGTGGCAGGATTATCGTGGTAAATCAAAAGAGGCCTCATAACAGGTAAATGAACAACAATTTTTGAATTTCATTTAATGTGCATTTTATTTATGTGGCGATCAATTATTTTATTTGTTTACATAACTGAATTATCATTTATTTTGTCGAATATGTAGTCGACAGGACATGATTTTGATGATGATTCACTCCGAGAAAAGGATTTGTATGAATCCCCCAACCCTATGGTTTTAATAAGAAAAAATATAATAAAGGAAACAAGGAACTAGCTCACTTGTTAGATATTCTAGATCAAAATCCTGAGGTTGAAGAAAGGATCAGAGAAGTTATGACAAGGCTTAAGACATATAAGGTAATAACCATAATTTCAAGTGGTTCTATTTTTGTGTCATAAGATCAATTATGAAAGCTTGATTTTTAACTGTTACATTATCTAAACGATTTTTTTTTTCTTTCTTATATAGAGATTTTTGTATCCTGCTGACACTGACATGCATGGTATCAATAGTAGTGGAGCTGTACAAATGCCACAGGGTCCCAAAATAGGCCCTCGTATAGCTGCTAAGACACAACTATTCAGATCTCCACCTTCCACACCATTAGGTGGGAGCCACGACACACACACACCGAGGAAGCGACCACACAGTTAGGCTCTGGAGGTGGTGATGGAGATGAGGCCGATGATTTGACAAACTATATGGTTGATTTTCCTAAAGAAAGACGTATGGCCAACAAAGGGACCCTTAAGGGAATCTTTATGGTCAACGAGGAAGGGCTTCCATTAAAGAAGGTTAAAGTCTTAGGTAATTTTTAAAATTTTGTTTTTCTCATGTTCTCTATGTAGAAAAATATAAATCATATAAATTATTATTTTTAAATTAATAATCATATAATCATTTTGCATGTAGGGAACAATGATTTTTACAGGTCCTTGGAGGATAAGTATTTGCTGATTTTTGGGCCCACCATATGGGAGAGGTGGAATTCCAATAATTCCAACCTCAAAAAATAATTGATGGGTTATCTAGAAATCCTTTTTGGTGTAGATACATTTAATAAAACCTTGGCCACCGCCGCAACTGGCCAATATTTAAAATATATGCGAGAAACATATATGAAGCACTTGAAACAAAATGATAGGTATGAGTGTCCTCTGATGATTCTAGAGAGGGAGTGGAAGACCCTCATTGAGGACGCAAAAGAGAATAAATTGACGAACAAAGGAAAAACACCCTCTGATCCCAGAAGGTAAATTACAATTTCAATTGAATACCTTCAATTTTTTTTAGATGTACATAAAATTGTGGTATATATTAACACACTTGAAACTTTTGATGATGGGTTGAATGACACGTCAAAGGCCAAAAAATCAAGGCTTGCCAAATGTGGCTAGCACAGGCTAGGTCAGGGTGACTACTTGAAGTTGCAGTCATGGATTGTAAGTACCTAAATATCTTATTTGTATCGCCTTAAAACGTTTAGGTAATTGTAGTGAATAACATAAAAAATACATACTCTTATGCAATGTAGGGTGACGAGTTTGGTACTGAAACCACAGAGGAAGACCTCAAGCTTGGTTACAAGTACGTCTATAAAGTGATAGCTGAACACTGAAAAATCTTGGGGCAGATACCAAGAACCACTTTGTAGGATGAGGTAAATAAAATTCAATCCACATTAACCTTTATTATTAAAATAATATAGTCATGTTGGATATTATTAATATTTACAACTTTGTTTTAATCAGGGGATTAACACTGTCAACGAATGCACTAGTATTGGAGAGCAGTGCATTGATAGCAGTTTGCAACCAGAAGATCGTTCTAATCCCATTTAGTGCCAATTTTCCATGGGGGTAGAGCCCCATGATGGTGCTACGACCAAGATGGCACATGACGGTAATATGGATGTATTTTAATCATATACTTAATAATTTCATAGTTATACATTTTGTACTTCTATTTTTTGTACTTATACATTTATGATTGTCCTTATAAAGTTTGTGGTCTCAATGGCGAAGAATGGTGTACTTGAGTCTTGTACAGTTGAAGAGAAGCACATGGGAGAAACCATTCCAACTATGCCGACCAATGCACTAGGTAAATAATGACAATGCATGTGTTTTTTTTAATTTTACTGAACTAGCTCAATGATATTTAAAAACTGACCATTTAAATTTTGTATTTTTTTTTCTTTTGTAGGTGATGACTCATCAAAACAACCTCCATTACACTGTGAGTACCCCATGACTAGGCGTTCTCTGCCTGATAGGACACAATCACAATCAGATTTTGAAGAGCACCCAGAGAACGAAGACATAGATATTGATGAAATGATTAGGAACTATAGAGCTAAGAAGAAGAGGCTGGATAAAAGTACTAAATGATGATGTACATGGATATTTTAATAATTATTTAGTATAAAATCTATTTTCACCATATTCTTCTCACTCCAAATGGATCAAGAAACATTTTGTTTCATTGTAAACAGTTGTGAATATTGGTATGTATATATGTTTGTTTTTGTTGTAAATATTTCAATAGATTTATATGATGGGTATTGGGGAATTGAGAGTGATGTGAGGGGGGGGGAGGGGCCATAAGATCTCCTGCCTTCATGTCTATTGACGATTAAAAATTGCAACAAAGTTTTTCCATGAAGTGTTGCTAAATCCTATTATTATAAAATCTAAATAATACTAGTAGGTGGGACCCCCTTGTAGATTGGAGATCAGGTCTGGTGCTTATTTGATGTTGTTCTACTGTTTGACACTACTTACATGGTGATATAATATTTGTTTAATGGCGATTGATAAGGCATGTTATTTGTTTTCCTACTGCTCTAGGCTCACGTTTTATTTTAGAAAAGCCTGTTTTATCCTTGTTATCATTGCTATCTGTTATTGGGATCTATTACTAGGATACCTTCATAATAAACATGTTAGCAACAACATATATGTAACACCCTATTTTCCCCATATTGTAAATATAACTGGACTGGCCAAGAACTATGGAAAACTCATAAATGTGAATATGTGATGTAAATGGATCTTGAGGAAAAGGTCAATGAATGTGAATAACATTTTGAATTATTGCAGGACTGCTGAGAGGGGATCTGCAGAAAAAGAGACCACGATGGCGGTGGAGGGCACCTGGAAAGGTGGCATTAACTTCCACTGAGAATTAATACCGTATTTGGACTCCACTGGCTCGGAGAACCAAAAGCGGCTCGTTGGCCCTGAATTAAATATCTAGCAGGCTGGTGGGTAGATGGTTTAATGAGGGATGGGAGGTGAACCTCCCATCTGTAGAGCCATCAGACCTGATCAACGTGAAGGTAATCGCACCACACACAACCTCACAAGAGGATAAGGCGTGGGGGTAGAAGCGATTGCGAGGGCAAACATGAGGGGAGAACTCTGGCAACATGCAGAGTGAGTGATAGCAGAGAGGAAGGATTGCAACCTTCGCTCCTGGTCACTGGAAAACATAGACATAGTCTGGAAGAATCATGGTCTCAGCTCGGGGGTGGCTAGTGGTAAATCCACTGGGAGTTGCTAAGCCTATGGTTGGGTGGAAATGGGCACCCCTCTCAGCAGTTGCACCCACTTCTGGTGTTAATCCTGATACGTGTTTTTCATATTGCATCTTGAAATTCATATGCTGACATATATGCTCAGAAACTGTGAAATTGTGAACGATTACAGTATAAGAATGTCTGTGCAGTGTTTTGATAATAAATGGTATATATATGCTTATAAAAGAAAAACCACACATTTCTTATGATTGATAAATGAATGTAATTATGCACAAGTTGAACCAAGTCAGACTTCCAGTCCATTCTCGGGAATTTGTTTCCCCTTATTTTTCTCCAGGAATGCCCCAGAATAGACCTCTTCACAGAGATTCCCTCCTTGGAAAGGTTTACCAAGAACCTGGAAAAAGGACTTGAATGCGCAAGTCTTAACAACTCTGTACAAGGAGGAATGACCCTCTTAAAATCCCGAAGTAGCAGCGTAGGGATAAGTATCAATCGACAGACGAGATCCTGTCGGAAGATTCCCGAGTCATTCATGACCGTTAGATTGATGAAAGAAACAAGGGCGTTACATACCTTGCCCCTTTTCCTCTACCTTCATGAATAGTGAGGAAATCGGGACCGTAGATCCCCAAGGTATGTGGGAATATCTGGACCGTTGGTTTCTTTTCCTGTCCAGAGAGCAGTAAGAGAGTACACAACGTGGGACTGATCTAAGTCATTAGATATTAGCTATAAAAACCCGACAACTGTCGGATCCATTAAGATATGCATGAGGGTTAAGCCCTCGTAAACGGGGGGTTGAAAGTCCTGACGAGAGGCATGGCCATCGGGATATCGACATTCGTGAAGTCGGGAGTCACGATGACATGAGATTGGGAACTTTCATAGTGAAAATCCCGAAATCAATCTGAGCTGTCCATCATAGGAGGACACGTGGGCAAGATCGGGAGCCTGTCGGTATTTCAGAGATCGAAGGGACAAGATGCCGAAGTATTCCAGCAGTGGAAACTTCGAAATTGTGAGAAGCGATTTGGACCGTCCATTAGTGGAGACACGTGGCAGAGATCGAGGTGTTGGGAGTTGGGAGATCGACATTCCCATGGATAGGAGATTGGGTAAGTCCACCTTGAAAACCACGACACAAATCTGGGCCGTCCGTCTGAGAGAGGACATGTGTCACGTGATCGTCCATTCCGGAGATCCGGACAGTAGACATTGGTATATCAGTACTTGGGAAATCAGAGTTTCCGAGGTCGTGAAATTTAGGACATCAGAAGTCTAAAAAATGTGAGGGGTAATCTGAACCGTCCATTCTTGGGACACATGGCAGCGATTGAGCGATATCGGAAAAAGTCCCGAAAGGAGAATCGTCAATCGAAAAATCGCGAGTCAGGATATCGGGAATCCTGTGGACAAGAAGTCCTTGCAACTTGGAATCGCAAAGTCCGAACCCCGATAAGGGGGTGAAAGCTCTGTTTTCGTGGGGCCTAGTTGACGTCAGGTCGGACAATCGAGGATCGGGATATCGAGGATCCTATGCACAAGGTGTTTATGCATTTCGGCATTGCGATGTCCGAAACCCCAAAGGGAGGTAAGGCTGTGGTATTGTGAGATAGTGGTCACGTGGACCAAGAATCTAGCCAGAAGGGGCTAAGGGCCAAAGACAGGGAGTTGGCTCATCGAAGATCAGGAGATTATGGGGGTTGAGGTTCGTGACATCGAGGATTGCGAAACCCCGAATCCTGATAAGGAGATAAGACTGCAGTCTTACGAGGACTAGTCATATGGACTAGAGGGCATAGCCAGGAGGGCTAATGCTAGAAGGGAGCGCATCGGCGAATCAGAGTTCGGGAGTTTGAGAGGACAGGAACTCTCATCATTAGAAAGAAGAAACTCCAAAACCCAAAATTACATTAGGAGAGTTCACGGTTAAGTGAAAAAGAGCCGTGTGGGAAAATTTAGGACCTATGGATTGGGTTTTCATCAGATATTCCAGTAGGGAATCGAATGAGCTAATTTGGCTCAAAGGGAAATTGGAATGATCCTGCGAGCCTCAAAGACTTCTCAAGCCTGAAATCAATAACTCCTGCAAATGCCTAACATACATCAACAACATACATTCATATCATAAAATAGAATACTCACAGACATCCAGAAAAAGTTTGATTTTGATTAGAGGGATGTGACAAAGTGGTATCAGAGCATGGTTACAACACTCGGCCTGATTGGGCTCATGCACAAGTTGTGCATAAGCTTTGTTCGAAGTACCCCTATGAAGAGTAACCCCTAATGTAACTCTTTTTCCCAGGATTAAAACTTGGAAACGAGAACCCAACTGTGTATGCATGTGAAAGAGTTATAAATTTATGCACAAATTATAAAAATGTATTTAACTCATGACTAATAACCAGTGTTTGTATTTTCACTCAAGTGGACGATCAACCATGGGAATCTATAGACACAGAGTATGGTGACTCACCAAGAGGTGGGAGAAGGCTCCCACAACAAAGACAAAGAGTCTGATGAAAGAAGAGCAATAGGAACCCCTCCAGACCTAGTCGAGACTGTGAGGAGTCTCATGGTTGAATTGCAAAGCTGCAAGGCCGATAATGAAAGGATGATGAAAGAATAAGAAAATCAAACTGAAATTAATGCAGTTTTACTGCAGATCTTGTCCGACCTACACCAACAAATGCAGCATGAACCTAAGATGCAGAATCATGGTCGTGTCAGTGGCCATAATGAGAGGAGTACATTAAGAAAGGTCCACCCCAGAGGTAAAGGACCAGTGCCAGACAATTCCACTGAGAAGGAGGCTTGCAATTCAGAAGGATCTTCCATCAGCAGGACTAGTCCCTATTCTTGAAGAAAATAGAAAAAGAAAAAGACTTCCAAGAGTCATAAATTTGAGGAATTCAGAAAGGCCAAACCTCCCTCCTTCGACTGTGAGATAAAGAAGGGAGAGGAAGCCAAGGCCTGGCTACTGGGACTGAAGAAATATTTTAGGGTCCATGATTTTTCAGCGAATTTGAAGGCTCGAGTGGCCATCTTCAATCTGAACGGAAAGGCTTCCATCTGGTGGGAAGACCTTAAGAATATGAAAGGGGTTCACGAGGAGGACCTGTCTTGGAAACAGTTTGAGAAGTACTTCCAGAAGAAGTATTTGTCGGAAAGATATTTCGACGAGAAGGCTAAAGAGTTATATGAACTCAAACTGGGACAACTTACTATGGAGGAATATGTCAACAAATTCCTCGACTTATTGAGATATGTACCCTACATCAAAGCAGAGAAGGCGAAGGCGCAATGCTTCATCAGTGGGCTACCCAAGGAATACCAGAACCAAATCGAATTCGACAAGCCAAAGACCTTAGAAGACACTATTCAAAAAGAAACATATTGTCATGAACAATATGGACATCGGGCAGAGTCTCATGAAAACTGGAAACAGAAGAGTGGTTTGAGATTTCGGAAAAAGGGGATCAAATCCTCAGGATTTAAAAACTACAAGCAGAACCCTAGAATGAACTTTCTAGCCCGGAGTATACTCCAACAAAATTTTCCCTCGGGGGACAGAAATAAAACTTCTGGACCTATACCAGTGAAGACTAATAACCCAAAGAGAGAACCTCTGAAATGATGGGGTTGCAGAGAAGAGCATCTCCTGAGAGACTGTCCACACCGACAATAGAACAATAGAAATGTATATAACATTCAGGAAGCTACCATAGTCAACGATGTGGCAAGGAGTGTGCCACAGATTTATGCAGCCTTGGATAATAACCAAGCTGACCACTAAGCCTCAGTGGTGGAAATAGAAGGTATGATTTTCAACCATCTAGTGCCTGTTTTGATTGACCCTGGTTCAAATTTGAGTTATATATCCCCTAGAGCTATTGATAAGTGTAAACTACAGCCACAGAAGAAAACCAAGCCATGGTTGGTACAGTTAGCCACTGTCACCAAAATAAAGGTAGCAGAGGTCATATCAGCCTGCCGATTAAGGTTGGGTGAATTCCCCACCCAAGCAATCCTTAATGTATTACCCCTGGGATCATACGACCTGTTGATTGGTATGGATTGGATGGCCACCCATAAAGCCAAACTAGACTATTACCATAAAACCTTAGAATGTGTGAGCAAAGAAGGAAAAAGGATAACCCTCCAAGGGATCTGAAAACCGGTCTCGGTGAGACAAATATCAGCCCTGCAAATGAGAAAGTATTGCCGAAAGGGATGTCCCCTATATGAAATACAGGTTTTGAAAACCACCGAAGGCGCTAAACCAAGCCTGGATGATCACCCTATCCTAAGAGAATACAGAGATGTGTTTCTAGAAGAGGTATCGGGTCTACCTCCGAGAAGAGACATTGACTTCTCGATAGAGCTCACACCAGGAGTGGTGCCAGTGTCTAGGACACCCTACCGGATGAGCACACCTAAGTTAGTTGAACTCAAATTGCAATTGAAAGAAATGATGGATAAGGGTTATATTCGACCCAGCGTATCCCCATGGGGAGCACCAGTCCTGTTTGTGAAAAAGAAGGATGGCACCCTTAGACTGTGCATAGATTACAAACAACTTAATAAAGTAACCATAAAGAACAAATACCCCTTGCCCAGGATTGATGATATATTCGATCAGTTTCGGGGTGCGTCTATTTTCTCAAAGATTGACTTGAGGTCAGGATACCATCAAGTCCAAATTAAGGGTGAAGACATCCATAAAACCGCTTTTCGGACATGGTATGGTCACTATGAGTTTGTGGTAGTGCCATTTGGGTTAACCAATTCCCTTGCCACTTTCATGTGCTTAATGAAAAATATACTCATTAAATTTTTAGATAAATTTGTACTGATTTTTATTGATGACATATTAATCTACTCTAAGAATAGAGAAGAACATGAAGAGCATCTTAGACTTGTGCTGCAAGTGCTAAGAGAGCATCATCTCTATGCTAAACTTAGCAAATGTGACTTCTTTAAGATGAAAATACATTACTTGGGACATGTTCTATCCGAGGAAGGGGTAGTAGTAGATCTTGACAAGATCAGGTCTATCATGGAATGGCCTACCCCAAAGGATGTCTCAGACATCAGATTCCTTTTGCGATTGGCGGGATACTATAGGAGATTTATAAAATATTTCTCCAAGATTGGTTGTCCAATCAATGCCCTCCAGAAGAAGGGGACAAAATTATTGTGGACACAACGATGTGAAGAAAGATTTCAAACCTTGAAACATCTACTAACCCATGCATCTGTGTTGAAAATCATTGACCCAGAATCTGACTTCCTTGTGTGCACGGATGCTTGTAAGGAAGGGCTTGGAGGAGTCCTTATGCAGGACGGAAAGGTGATCTGTTATGAATCCCAAAAATTGAATGAACACGAGGTCAATTATGTGACTCATGATCTAGAATTGGCTGCCATAGTGCACACCTTAAAAATGTGGAGGCATTACCTCTTGGGAAGAAAATTTGTGCTTATGACAGATCATTGTGGATTACAGTATTTGTTTGATCAACCAAAGCTTAATGCTAGAAAAGCCAGATGGATGGCCCTCCTTAGCGAATTTGATTTTGAAATCAAACACATAAAAGGGAAAGAGAATAGGGTGGCCGATGCCCTTAGCATAATCATGAGAACAATTCACCTGGTAGCGGTGAGTACCTGCGAGACAAATGTCAAGAACAGAGTCAAAAAGGCACAAGAAACAGATCCCTTCGTTCAAAATGTGACCCTGTACCTACAACAAGAACCCGCTGGAGAAAAATATGAAGGCTATTAGATGACCAAAGGAGGCCTGCTCACTTACAGAGATAGAATGTACATTCCCAATTGTGACGACTTGAAGAGGTTCATCATGGATGAACTACATAAAAGACCCTACACTGGTCACCCAGGATACTAGAAAATGATCACTGCCACCCGAAAACAACTTTATTGGCCTAGATTGAAGAAGGAAATAGCCAAATATTTGGCCCAATGCATATAGTGCCAATAGGTTAAAGCAGAACATCAACACCCAGCAGGACTATTACACCCTTTACCCATCCTAGAATGGAAATGGGAAACCGTCTCCATGAATTTTATCACTGGATTGCCAACTTCAACCAAACAGAATGATGCCATTATGGTAGTGGTGGATAAATTGAGCAAGTCTGCTCATTTCATCCCCATCAAATCAACTTACAAGGCGATAGATATCGCCCAGATATTCATGAAAGAGGTATTCCGACTGCACGGTATGCCGAGGGAGATAATATCTGACAGAGACACGAAATTTACTTCCAATTTTTGGAAGTCATTGATGGCGGGATTAGAGACTAAATTGATGTTTAGCACCGCCTATCACCCTCAAAATGACAGATAGATAGAAAGAGTAAATCAAATATTAGAAGATATGTTAAGGATGCATGTGATGCATCAATCCAAGAAATGGGAAGACTACCTGCCATTGGTAGAATTCGCCTACAACAATGGCTACCAAGCATCCTTAAAGATGAGTCCCTTTGAGGTCCTCTATGGTAGGTCATGTAATACTCCAATCATCTGGAGTAATCCTGTAAATAGGATTTCTTTTGGAACTGACATGCTGAGAGAAATGGAACAACAAGTGAATCAGATACAACAAAATTTGAAGGTCGCTCAGAACCGACAGAAAAGTTATGCCGATCAAAAGAGAACTCCAAGAGAGTTCAAAATGGGAGACCAGAAGGAGTTCCCTGAAAATGGGAGTTTGTGCCAAGTTGGCACCCCGGTATTGTGGACCCTTTGAGGTTCTAGATAGAGTGGGACCTGTAGCCTATCGGCTAGCACTTCCTCCCACAGTAAAATCACATAATGTTTTCCATGTTTCATTATTGAAGAAATATGTACATGATGCTAATCATATAATTGACTGGTCTGTGATCCAGGTGGAACTGGAGGGAGAATTTCTACCAGAACCCCAATGCATATTGGACAGAAAGGAAACCCCGCTCTGGAACCAAACCATTGCATAGGTAAAGGTGCAGTGGAAGCATTTTGGCCCAGATGAGGCTACATGGGAAATGGAGGATGCCATGAGATAGGCATATCCAATTTTGCTTACTTCTGCACATACCAATCATGTTAGTAGATAAGAACATCGAGGAAAATGTTACTTTTAAGGGGGAGGGAATTGTAACACCCTATTTTCCCTAGCTTTTAAATATAACTGGACTGGCCAAGAACTATGGAAAACTCATAAATGTGAATATGTGATGTAAATGGACCTTGAGGAAAAGGTCAATGAATGTGAATAACATTTTGAATTATTGCAAGACTGTTGAGAGGGGATGTGCAGAAAAAGAGACCATGATGGCGGTGGAGGGCACCTGGAAAGGTGGCATTAACTTCCACTGAGAATTAATACCATATTTGGACTCCACTGGCCCGAAGAACCAAAAGCGGCTCGCTGGCCTTGAATTAAATATCTCGCAGGTTGGTGGGTAGATGGTTTAATGAGGGATGGGAGATGAACCTCCCATATGTAGAGCCATTAGGCCTGATCAACGCGAGGGTAATTGCGCCACACACAACCTCGCAAGAGGATAAGGCATGGGGGTAGAAGCGATTGCGAGGGTAGACGCGGGGGGAGAACTCTGGCAACACACAAAGTGAGTGATAGCAGAGAGGAAGGATTGCAACCTTCGCTCCTGGTCACTGCAAAATGGAGACACAGTCTCGCAGCATCGTAGTCTCAGCTCGGGGGTGGCTAGTGGTAAATCTGCTGGGAGTCGCTAAGCCTACAGTTGGGTGGAAATGGGAACCCCTCTATGCAGTTGCACCGACTTCTGGTGTTAATCCTGATAAGTGTTTTTCATATTGCATCTTGAAATTCATATTCTGACATATATGCTCAGAAACTGTGAAATTGTGAACAATTATAGTATAAGAATGTCTGTGCAGTGTTTTGATAAGAAATGGTATATATATGCTTATAACAGAAAAACCAGGCATGGATTATGATTGATAAATGAATGTAATTATGCACAAGTTGAACCAAGTCAGACTTCCAGTCCATTATCAGAAATTTGTTTCCCCTTATCTGTCTCCAGGAATGCCTCGGAATAGACCTATTCACAAAGATTCCCTCCTTGGAAAGGTTTACCAAGAACCTGGAAAAAGGACTTGAATGCACAAGTCTTAACAACCCTGTACAAGGAGGAATGACCCTCTTAAAATCTCGAAGTAGAAACGTAGGGATAAGTATCAATCGACGGACGAGATCCGATCGGAAGATTCCCAGGTCATTCATGATTGTTATATTGATGAAAGAAAAAAGGGCGTTACATACCTTTCCCCTTTTCCTCTACCTTCGTGAATAGCGAGGAAATCAGGACCGTAGATCCCCAGGGTTTGTGGGAATATCTGGACCGTTGGTTTCTTTTCCCGTCTAGAGAGAAGTAAGAGAGTACACGGCGTGGGACTGATCTGAGTCGTTAGATCTTAGCTATAAAAACCCGACAACCGTCAGATCCGTTAAGAGATGCATGAGGGTTAAGCCCTCGTAAACGATAGGTTGAAAGTCCCGACGAGAGGCATGGCCATCGGGATATCGACATTCGTGAAGGCAGGAGTCACGATGACATGAGATCGAGAACTTTCATAGTGAAAATTCCAGAATCAATTTGAGCCATCCATCATAGGAGGACACGTGGGAAAGATCGGGAGCCTGTCAGTATTTCAGAGATCGAAGGGACAAGACGCTGGAGTATTCCAGCAGCGGAAACTCTGAAATCGCGAGAAGCGATCTGGACCATCCGTTAGTGGAGACATGTGGTGGATATCGAGGCGTCGAGAGTCGGGAGATTGGCATTCCCATGGACAGGAGATCGAGTAAGTCCACCTTGAAAACCCCGACACAAATATGGGTTGTCCGTCTGAGAGAGGACATGTGTCACATGATCGTCCATTCTAGAGATCTGGACACTAGACATCGGTATATTGGTACTCGGGAAATCGGAGTTTCTGAGGTAGTGAAAGTCGGGACATCAAGAGTCTCGAAAACGGGAGGGGTAATCTAAACCGTCCATTCTTGGGATGCATGGCAGCGATTGAGCGATATCGGAAAAAGTCCCAAAAGGAGAATCGTCAATCGGGAAATCGTGAGTCGGGATATCGGGAATCCCATGGACAAGAAGTCCTTGCAACTTGGAATCACGAAGTCCGAAACCCCAACAAGGGGGTGAAAGATCCATTGTCGTGGGGCCTAGCTGACGTCAAGTCAGACAATTGAGGATCGAGATATTGGGGATCCTATGCACAAAGTGTTTATGCATTTCGGCATTGCGATGTCCGAAACCCCGAAGGGAGGTAAGGCTATGGTCTTGTGAGATAGTGGTCACGTGGACCAAGAATCTAGCTAGAAGGGGATAAGGGCCAAAGACGGGGAGTTGGCTCATAGGAGATTGGGAGATTGCGGGGGTTGAGGTTCGTGACATCGAGGATCGAAAAACCCCGAATCCCGATAAGGAGATAAGACTGCGGTCTTACGAGGACTAATCATATGGACTAGGGGGCATAGCTAGGAGGGCTAAGGCCGAAAGGGAGCGCATCGGTGAATCGGAGTTCGGAAGTTCGAGAGGACAGGAACTCTCGTCATCAGAAAGAAGAAACTTCGAAACCCAAAATTACATCAGGAGAGTTCACGGTTAAGTGCAGAAGAGCTGTGTGGGAAAATTAAGGACCTGTGGATTGGGTTTTCATCAAAGATTCCAGTAGGGAATCGAATTAGCTAATTCGGCTCAAAGGGAAATTTGAACGATCCTGCGAGCCTCAAAGACTTCTCAAGCCTGAAATCAAGAACTCCTGCAAATGCCTAACATACATCAACGACATACATTCATATCATAAAATAGAATACTCACGGACATCCAGAAAAAGTTTGATTTTGAGTAGAGGGATGTGACAATATACAAAAAATTGGAAAGAAATGAAAGAAATAAAACAAAAGAAAAGGGAAGAATTTAAAGTATGCTACATGCTAT
Source organism: Picea engelmannii (assembly GCA_009831015.1). Lineage (NCBI taxonomy): Eukaryota > Viridiplantae > Streptophyta > Pinopsida > Pinales > Pinaceae > Picea > Picea engelmannii. Next base: position 911,470 of record ML782082.1, on the reverse strand, counting down.
TCTATATGCATTGAATTTTAATGGCCATTATTTAAACCTATAAGCTAATGGTTGTCAATCTGTTGAGTTATATGGGACATGGTTGATTTATGTTATGGCATAAGTTAGAAATGTGATATGGTTGCGCTATTGGTGATGGTTTTGATACATGGTTTACTTAATTGAATTATATAGTTGATATGTATAATGGTCAAGTTGGAAAATGGAAGGTATGATGTGGGTGGTGCATTTGACAAGTAATAGACGCCAATTCCAATGCATAGTTTAAATGAATGGTTAATGGATTAATGGTTGGCATGTACTAATGAATCAATTGACTGTGGGCAGAGGCAACGTGCATTTAATGCATGTCACCCTTAATTCTTCCACTGGCCACCACCCTAGTCGGGCTATTGTTCAACCTTGTTGTTGTGGTTATGCTCCGATTTTCATGCAGGGAGGAACCGCTTGGCCAAATATTGTTTTAAGTGCTTGGATTACATGTATGTCTTTTTTTTTTGGCCATCCTTGAGTATGCTCTGTTTATGAAATGTATATTGGCTCGAATTTATGGGTTGTTCTTTCCTTAAGTATTGCAACTGTGTAAAATTGTGATTTTTGGAATGAAGTGTTGATGGTCTTCTCTGCAAAAGTGTTTGAAGTCGCAAAGTTATTGGTCATCTTGAGTGTTAGAAGCCATAAAGGCTCTACGCCATCCTTACTAGTTTAGTTGGAGGGATTTATTTGGTCTTGAGTGGCTGGATATCTTCACGCATTCGTATCATCCAATCTTTGGCTTTTTATAGGGTTTAATGGTTGGAAGCACTTTGTGTCACTGCGTTTTGTTCACTTGGGCATTGGGTTATTGTCACTATTAATTGCTTGTGGAGTGGGTTATATTGTTTCTTCTTGACCTTGTCTTCACCTCAACGTTGTGGTTGTTTTACTGTAGAGCCACGAGGATTATACCCTGTGTGTGTTAAGTATTATTACCAGGATGAATTGGGGCCTCACTCCTCTGTTGTAGCTTCTCATGCCACAAGTTTTGTCACCCTGCCCACAAATTAAATGGTGGTGATCTCTATGTGTACACCATTGGTCCCAGGGATTTTCACCATTGAGAAGAGTCAATTTTAGCCTCCCTGTGTTGGTCCACAGAACAAACCCTCGACTCCTCAAGCCTGAGGGTTGGTAGAGAAGACCATTGTGGCCTGTCAAGTTTACTATTGGTTGTTATATATTGGTATGTATTGTTGACATAGTCGATTACTGACTCGCCCAGTTGATTATATGAAAATGGTGTTGGTTTGGCATCGGGTCACTGCAATTGTTGTTATTGGGTGGATAATCTCAACATGGTCAATTGGAATGAGTTGTTAAATCAATTACATAGTCGTTGTCCTTGTGTTTATTAAATTGATAACCCAACACTTTTTTTAATTGATCAATGCACACTGATGCTTCACGCTTGATGCGTTGGTATGAGTGGCGTTCCTATAAGAATGAATCAATGATTACTGTAATTGTGTGTTTTTAATGACCAAATGATTATCGAAGTCAGGGTGCTTATGGAATTTCCATACACTATGTATGTACAATTATTTGATTTCATCATCAAGAATGGGCACAAGTTTTTACATAGTATGGTTTGGTTGCAATTTGATTAATTTGGAAAATATTGTTGCTGCCTCTTGTAGTGGAGTGATAACTTGGCATGATAGGTCAAGTTAATGGTACTATGATTGTGTGTTTAAAATTTTCAAATGGGGCCCAAAAGGGTTGGATCCAATGGTTGAAAGAGAGGAGTTTTTCATCGTTGGGAAATGTTCAATTCTCGTGAGGGATTTACTTGGAGCCATGGGGGCACCTTGAGGTAGTGGTCAAACGTGTGGTTGCACCCAGAGATATCATATTAAATGGTATCGTGACCCATGCACACATAAGTGGATCAAATCCCACCCCCATGTCCTTCAAATTTTATCCCAAAGGGGTTGGATCCAATGGTGGAAATCGAGGAGTTTTTCACCGTTGGGAAAGGTTCAATTCTCATGAGGGATTTACTTGGAGCCATGGGGGCACCTTGAGGTAGTGGTTGAATGTGTGGTTTCACCCAGAGATATCATATTAAATGGTATCATGACCCATGCACACATAAGTGGATCAAAGCCCACCTCCATGTCCTTCAAATTTTAAAAGTCCCTGAGGTGTAGGACAATCAGTGACAAAGTGTGTTGTTAAGCCACTCCGTGTTGAAAAGTCACTGGTTCGAAGCCCGCGGGGACAAAAAATCCAACCATTTTAAAGGTTGGTATGGCTCATGACGGGTGCAATCCCTGGGTGATTTTGATGGCTTAGATGCCCCTGAGTCGCGGTTTCTCAAACCAAAGGTTAATCCCGTTGCCAAGAAGGTTCGGACAAATTAACAAACAAAAAAAATTTTGTCAAATGGGAATGTTGCATCGTGGTGTTTATGGTATGGCTTCCCACTATGTATGCTATGGATATTTTTTTTTGGGGTTGTGCACTCAAAGATAGTCACAAAGTTTTTAACATAGATTTATTGTGATTCGATTATTTGTATTATAAAGTCAGGTATGTTGTTGCTACCTTGTTGTGTTGGATGGATAGCCCAGCATTTTAAATGTTTAGAGTCAAAGAAAATTTGGATTTGTACAGTCACATAAATGAAATTGCATTTTTTCGAATGGTTGTATATTTCCCAGCATAGTGTGAGTTGAAATGGTGATTGGTTATTTGGGTGTTTAAATGACAAGCTAGGATATTTGCAAGATGAATATGGATAATTGTGTTGACTGTCCATTGGGTATGTTGAATGAATGTCATGCATTCTAAAACATTGACAGGCACGAGTGCTGTGACAGTATGACCACATTGCTGTTTAATAATTAAACAAATGTAAAGACATAATCGAGCATGATTTTTATTCCTGCATTTGAAGAGCAAAGTGAAAATAATTGATTGTGTATTTATTTGGAAATTGCTTATGGATAAATGGGAGAAAACATAGCTCCCCTACAAATTTTTGTGGAATGCATACTGTTTTGATTGTTGACATTGTGTAAATATTTGGTTATGAACAATGAACTAGTTAATACACAATAGTTGTTATTAGATCACAATGGTCATTTGGTTGGTGTATTTCCTTTTTTAGAATGGTTATATGGATTACTTAATTAATTTTATGAATAGTACCCACTCTCATTCCCCACCATTATTTCTCTTTTATCTAATTACAACCCTATCACCTTCCCACATGCATTTTTCTACTCCCTGTTCTAAAATTGATTACAATCAAGAAACTTCTGTGCTAAAGTAGTTGGCCGTAGCAATGTCTTGGTTGAATTACAATGATGTTTTCTTTGGTTTGCAGTTGATTGTTGTTGTCTTTGAGCAATAACCCTATTTTTTCCCCTCATCATGTCATGTTTCACTCAATACAAACCCCTCACATATCCCATGACCCTTTATTCACCCCCTTCTCATTGATTAACAGTTAAACAATTTGTATGGATTGGATTGCATGAGTTTGATACATTGTTGAGCCAAATCTATTTCATATTTTTAAGAGTTGTCATGTATGTTTATTTAAAATACTATTTGCTAATCAATCATGCATACAAGAATGAGTTTTTTAGCTGAGGTATCCATGGCCGAGGAAACCGACGGAGAGGTAACTGGAACAGAGGCCCAATAAGACCAAGGTTCTCCATACATTTTGATGCTGACTCACAGGAACTTGGTCGATTGTTTCAGGCTAGATTTTTCAATTGGATTGGGCAAGGAGTGGTCCAACCTAGGCCTGAAAGGCCTCCATTCCAAGTTCCGCAAGCCCTTGGTATCCCTATGCCTCCTCATGTCTCATTACAACCTGAGGTTCTTGAAAATGATGGATGGAAAGAGATTGTCCACCTGATAGACTCCGAACATCATGGCTGGACTAATTGTAGACAACAAGATTTGGGGCTAAATTACATCATTCAAACACCTTATTTTTAGAGGTATTGATCTATCTTTGATAGTCTGTGTAGACTTGTATGTTTGTGAATTAGTTTTCATGACTGACAAAGGCTATTGTGCAGAGTCGAGTGGGCATCAATCTGTGGCAAGATGATCCAACTTTTACAGTTCATTTTTTGATTTTCTGTTGGAAGTCCTTTTGTATGTTCCATTGGGGATGTCTAAGTTTGACTTTGATCCTAAATTTCTGCATGAAATTTTGTAAAAGAAGAATATTTGGTGAATTGGAATGAAATAAATTATTGATTTATGTCTCATCTATCTTGATTATCATATTGGTGTCTTTAATTCCGTCTTTACATTTATTTCAACAACCGTTATATTCAAAAATTGCATAAAAAGTAAATTTCCAACAATCTTTTTATTGATAAAAGAGTATCCTAAGCACTCGTAATTGAAACTTGTGAGTCAGGATGTTATTATTGTTGGCTATAAACATAGGGTGATATTCCCATCTATTTTTCTTTAGCTAAGAAGAATATGAAAATGCTTGAGTAATATCATTTCATATCTTTTCCTCAACATTTATTTTGGTGACCATACTTGGCAAATCTTTGATATCTCTCTTGTTAATTTTTATACTCGATTTTCATCGACACATCTATTTTTATGATATTGATTCTTTGACTATTTTATTTCTTAATGACTGTGCCTATTGCAAGGAAGCCCAATATTGAGCCCGATCTTCAAGACCAGACTAGCATTGCTTTGAATTTGTTTAATACCATTCTAGAAACTGCTAATACCTGTGTTGAGCTTAACCATTCTTGGGCAGCAATTGAACGAGATATTAGTGCTCAAGAACAATTGGAATCTATATGTAGACGGCCTAGAAATCAGCAGTAACCCTTTTGTTTCTTCAATTTTTGTCTTTTTTAATTTATTTCCTTAGACTCTCGTGATTCTAGAAGAAGAAGAGGCTTATCGCCTGAAATCAGTCCTATTGCTGAAATAGGAAGAAGGAACATTGTGTTATCTACCCATAAAATTTATCTAAGGAGAACTCTATCCGATTCATCCAGTTTGTCTTTCTCTCCCTCACCTATCTTCCATAAGATGGCATCTAGTGGTGGATCTGGTGGCACTGGAGGTGCTTCATCCTCTCAGGCTTCATCTTCGTCATGAATGGTAGCTTATATAACCACCATACCCCTATCCAATCTACCACAAATCCCACCAAAGTCATTAAAAATTATTGGCTTTTTCAGTTCAAAGAAGACGCCACAACCACATAGTTGCATGTGTCCTATCCTCTTAACCTAGCTCCTGCTACTCGTCCACTTCCTAAATTTAAAGATCATCTTCCTAGGTTCTTGGGAAATAACACTGTCACTACAAATGAACACCTAGTGGCATTTTCTAATTATTTTCATAGCATAGGGCCTAATGATAATGACACTTGCATGTGTTTATTTGTAAATTCCTTGGAAGGAAAGGTTGCAACCGACTTCTTTGACCTTCCTCCTAATATTCTGTCTACTTGGGAGGAGTTAATCTATTGATTCTGATCTACTTATGGGAAATATAAAAGCCCATACAAGAATTTAAGGGAGTATAATAATGTTACCTATATGCATGGTGAAACCATCAAGTCCTTCAACTTGTGTTTCACCAAGTTATACAATCAAATCCATGAACTCATCCAGCCCCATAACCAAGACGCTTTCATGAATTACTACAATGCATTTCCTTCCCCCTACCATCATAGGATTGAGGAAAAATCCATTGATAATCTCGATTCCTCTTTGCATACTTGCTCAGAGTACGAAGAACAACTTGAAAGAATTGGTCTTCCCCAGGGAAAATCGATTAGACAGACATACATGTCTGCCCTCTTATAGCTAGTACAAGACATCAACAATCGTATGATAGCATATGAGCAGAAGGGGACTGTCTACCCCTTCACCCCTGGAGCTTCATCCTCTTCTGCACCTCCCTTTAGGAGTCCAATTGAAAATAATCTTCAGCCTAAATCTATCTTGCCTCGGAGTTGGTGTAACTTTTGTGAGGAACACCATGAAGAGATCACATGTGAGGTAAAGAAGAGTGCCAGAGATAAGATATTTGGTAAAATACCAGAAGCTACCATCATTTTCCTAGATTTTGTAGAACCAGAAGATGTCATGGTCATCAACACTAGGACCAAAGCCTATGCTCCCAAGGGAAAATTTAATCCTCCCCGTAGTTCTTCTACCCTGATCTCATCCTCGCCTGTTGCTACTGTCTAGGTTCCTAAAGTTCCTGAGAGTCAAGGAATTACTTCCCCTCTCCCCTCTTCCAAATATAATATCTTGAATCAGTTGGACAACATCAAAGAATATGCAACCCTTATAGACATGGTTGTCGTCCCTGAACAATAGATGCATCTGAAAAAATTCATGGAAGGGAAAGCTTTTGTTGTAGCCAATCTTTTAGAAGAGGTAAACAAAGAGGATTCTTTTATAAATAAATTAGTTATACATAACTTTAGATACCTTGTAAAAAATCCCCCTTTTTATATTTCTGTAAAGATTATGGATAAGATTTCCCATTGTTGCCTCATTGATGGTGGTTCGGGTCCAAGTGTGATGTCGAAGATTATTATGGAAGAGATAGGCTTGTCTTGTATGAATGAAAATTCCAGAAGGATTCTCTCCTATAATAGTCTACAACAAATAACCATAGGTGAGATTAAACATGTGACCTTGGTTTTATGCATTCATCCTAACATAAGAACAACCTTCAATATTCAGGTAATTGATATGCATGTAAGAAATTATTCAATCATTTTGGGAAGAGATTGGCAAGCCTTAACAGGTGGATAGTTCTCACTCAACGGGACACATTTATCCGTTCCTTGGATTGGTAAGAACATTATAGTCCTTAGAGAGGGAAGAGTTTCACCCTACATAGAGAGTGTTCTGCAATCTAGCGTAAACTATATCGAAGAGGACCTAGGACTGTATTCCATATTTGCTGAAGAGGATAATATCCATTTGGAAAGAATTGATTTAGATGATGATACATGGCATATGCACTTTGATGGTTCATGCTCTAATGAAGGTAATGGGGTTGGCATTATCTTGGTTTCCCCTGCAGGAAAAATTAATAATTTGTCTTACAGGTTAGAGTTTGCTTGTACAAACAATGTCACTAAGTTCAAAGATTTATTATTAGGCATTGAAAATGCCCTTAATCTTGGTTGTGGACACCTTTTATTTTTTGGAGATTCTGAGCATGTTGTGAACTTGATACGTAAAATGTGCTCTCCTAGCAACAAGATGATGGAATAATACTCCCAAACTGTTTGGGTGCTTATCTTGAATCTTATATCTTTCAACATCACTCATGTTAAGAGGGATTTGAATTCAATGGCTGGTTGGTTAGCTGTATTTACAACTTCTCCCAATCAACAAATTTTGTCTCACAGGCCTGATTGTTCTTTTCAATCTCTATATCGTCCATATATCCCTGACAATGAAAAATCTTGGCAGGCCCTCCCTAACAATAAGAGCATTTGTGATTTCATTCAGGATGAATCTCTTAAGCCCGAGGAGATTATATCTATAGAGAACAATAAGATTCCTGAGGGTTTGACTCTTCTTGAGAGCCCGTTTCCATTGAGTGATGTAAGCAATAAAGAAAAACATAAAGAAGAGGAGTTACAAAGGAAGTTGGGATAAACCATCTCGTTGAACATTGGGGCACTCGAATCTTCAACGAAAGATAACATAAGTACCCAATGTTCTGATAAATAAGTAATGAAGTTTGCCAATATACTTGGTGGATTTCAATAGGTTTCTGCTTGGCCTTATGAGGATCTTCGTGGTTTTGATCCGGGTCTTATTCAACATACCATGAGACCAGCTAGGAAAAAACAATGACTTGTTAACTATGCACTTAATGCAACTGTTCAAAGGGAGTTGGGAATTTTCTTAAAGACTGGGATCATTTTCCCAGCCCATTATGAGTGGGTTCAAAATTGTCTACCTTCTTCAAAGACCAATGATCATATTAGAACCTGCATTCATTTTCCCACTTTCAGTCACACTATTATGTGAATTTTTTTTCCTCCCATCAATATGAAATTAATTCTATAGTAGGTTGTAGAGTCACAGTTAAGACCCTTACTTGACAACTTTCTGGGTTACAATAAAATAAAGGTAAAAGGGGAAAATGCTTACAAAACCACTTTTATCACTAATTGCAGTACTATGCCTTATAAATTTCTACCTTCGGGCCTATCTGATGAGGGTACCACTTTTAAAAGACCTATCCACACTACTCTTGATGAATTGATCAACATCCATATCTACCTTGATGATCTAATCATATGCATTAAAAGGCTGTCAATTACCTCAGAGTTCCAAGTGCTAATTGTTAACACACATTTTTGATTGGGGGTGTTTTCCCTAGGAAATGGAATTTTGGTAAAAGAAATGAAAGAAAGTGGAAAAAAACCCCACAAAATGGTCTCTATCCTAATTCGTATGTATGACATGACATTTCAGAGCGATGTGGTAAGAAGCACGTGGATCTGAGTGGTTGATCTTGGCGCGCTCAGATCTACGACTCAAGATCCATATCAAACCCCCCCTACATTCTACCTTTAGTGGGGGGGTCCGCATTGGTGGTTTTTGAGCGAAGGCCCTCCACTATCGTTTCACTTCCTTGTTAACTCAGACCCCACCCCCACTCAATACCTCTTACCGCCACCCTCCGAGATAGCCCACTTTCCACTTGCGCTCCTGTATGCCTGTCACATATTCCCATTCATATAAAACCTCCCTCTTCCTCCACCTATCTTCTACTCATCGTTACCCTTTCCCTTATCCCTCTCACTTCCAGACATCTATCTTCCATGTCATCCCCACCTATTATGTTACCCATTTCTCTCTGTCATCTCGGCCTCTCCTCTATCTCCGCTTCCCATCCAGATCCATCCACTTGGCCATCTCTCGTTTGTATTCCATTCTGATTGCACCAATCACCTCGCCAGATCCTCTTCCACGTCTGCCTTCTATCCTCCCCGCTAAGCTTTTGACGTGGATCAAGATGGTAGAATGCAGAGTCAACCAAGTTCTATAGGTGCAATGTTGACTTGGGTCTTCCTAATCCCAAGAAAGACAATTATTGAAGTAGGTGGTGGTGGTTGAACATCGTTTCCACCATAAATATAAATCTTGGGGAAGGACTATCAGCAAGTCAACTTCTCTACAGGTCCATTCTAAAGCGTGATTGTGTCTGACTAAATCTCACGTCCAATAGGAGACTGCATGCACAGTCTTCCAAAAATCATGCAGATGTAATGCCTTCAATGCAAAGGCTCGAGCAAGATTTTGTTGTTTTGTTCCGAGTATATAAGAGTCTTTCTCATATTTTGTAAAGGGTCAATGGTTGAGCTAGGCTCTTGATTGTAATGTTTTGATACAACTCTAGTTCTCTATTATGTAATAATATTTGAGACTTCTTGTTTAATCTAAGTTAGCTCCTTTATCCACTCTTTTGCAATGTCTGATACTAATAGTTTCATGATTGAAGGATTCACATGAATTGTTGTCACTGTGTTGCAATGGAGGTTTGATTACAGTGTTGTTGTAGCGTTCCCTCCGTTTCCTGAAGTTTTAGGTGCAAGAGGATATTGTTCTTGAATATTTTCTTCCTTAGGTTGTTAGAAGGCCTGATTTCCATAGAAGACCTATACATCTCCTCACTTGTTCTTCCCCTACTCATGCTTTATTAAAAAGTTACTGATTGATGTTAAATCAAGACCTCACTTACTCATGCATTTCCTGGTTCAGATTTCTAAGTTAAAGCAATATTTTATTGAGTCTGTGCCCATTCGACCTCCTTTAATTTTATTTACTATGACACATAAACTGACAGGTACCGGGCTTACCTTCAACGCAATCTGAAGGTGACTTCTAGTGATAACATTTCTAGCACCATTGTCGGGGACAAATTGAAGATTTTCCCTGCGATTGAATGACAAATATTACTGGTTTTGAAGGTGCATCAGAATCCAAAACATTGAATATTGCAACTATGCACCTGGCGACTCCGCTGTTATGACTCCATGGTTTTAGTTGTGGATTCCAGAGGCAGACACATGAGGTCTACTCCACAATTTCCTTTAGCAACACCTGAATAAGACCCAGAGAAAATTATCAGAAAGGAAACGACCCTTCAAGGAGGTACTTCTACTTCTGAACTAGGTATTTCTGATGATTCTCACCATCCTCATTTAGAAACTCCAATAGATGATTCTCCTTTTCTTGTTATACCATTTGATGGAGTTTCCCGAAGCTTAAATTTTGGGAGTGTTCCTGTTGATTTCTCCTCTCCTGGTCTAGGATTGGAAGGAGAAAGTCTTGTCACTTCTATCTCCACTGAAGTTGTACCATGGTTTAGACTGAGGACCTCAGAAGATTTTCTCACTTCGGGTTTTACCACTCCTCCCCCTATTAGAGTTGCTTCTTTTACAAAGAGGTAAACTTCTGTTCCCTCAAGCCCTCTAGCCTTTTTGCCTAATCCTATGTTGTTTCCCTTTCCTCTTAGAAACACACCCCCAATCTCCCCTATTCGAGCTCCATCCCCTCTTGGTTCTCCTCCACCTCACATCCCAATGGAGGGCACTAATCAGTCTAGGAACAAAATGGATTCCATATTGGTTGCAAGATATGCCCCTCTGGTCCTACCTCAACTAATGAATTCTCTCCCTACTCGAGACTACCTAAAATACATGCCCAAATTCACTGGGGAAGAAGACATAACTGTTGAAGAACACCTTTCTTTCTTCTGCAGTTATGTAAACAATTTAAATATTGAAAATGAAGATGTATTGATGAGATTTTTTTTCCAGAGCCTTGATGGTGAGGCTAGGAAATGGTTTAGAGGATTAACCACTGGATCCATTGCTGGGATTGACGCTTTATATGATGTCTTCTTGAGACAATGGGGGGATAAAAAATATTTTATGTATTATATCACAGAGTTTGGGTCCCAAAGGAGAAAAGAGGGAGATTCTGTCTCTGATTTCTCCAAAATATTCAACAAAATGTACAATAAGATCCCTGTTGAGATAAAGCCTACAAAATCCTCTGCTAAAATTACTCATGCTAGTGCTTTTGACCCTGATTTCTACCTCCTATTAAGAGAAAGAAGAGCTACTTCCTTGGATCATATGCAAGATGCAGCCCTTGAAGTAGAGTCTAATGTGTTGGTAGTTGGCATACTCAGGAATAAAACTGATAGAGACAATGGAAGAGGGATATTTGAAGCCTCAACCTCTAGTTCCTCTGAATCCCACCCTCAAGTATATGAATTGACCAAGTTGGTGAAGTCTCTTTCTGTAGAAATGGAGAAGATGGAATTTTAAGGGAAGAAGAGTTATAAGAGTGCCCAAAGTACTGATAACAGGGGTAAATTCAGAAGACAAAACAATACCCCTCAGATACTTCCAAGAGATCCTAGAAGTAGAGATAGGGATGATAAGAAAATCCAAACCCCTCTCCAAAATAATATTGTCGCTGATGTAGAAGGTGAGGAAGAAGAGTTAGATCCTAAAATCCATTATCTTGGAGACACCTCCCCTTAAATTCCCCATTTAACTCAATCTGCATATGAAGAGTCCCTCATTGATAGCCAAATAACTGAGTTGAGTCAAGGGGATAAGACCCATAATAGTCCAAAAAAATATAACCTTAGGTCTAAGAATTTAGAAGGGAAGTCTAACATCCTTAATTAGACTTCTAGAGCAGAGAAGCCTGCCAAAAACACAACGAACAACAACAAGGAAAGGAAAGCGTAGAGTCGCTCACCAATAACCAAAGGTCATGTCCCATAAGTGAGATAATTTGTGAAGTCCCCCTCCTATTTCAAATTTGAACATGAAATTCAAAAGATTAGGATCCCTGTACCACTTTCAGAGCTAGTAAAGCACAAAGATTTAAGAAAATCCCTCTCTAAGATGTTGCAACCCGAGCCATCTTGTCACTCCACAGACTCAGTAAACCTCCAAGATGAAAATCCAACGGTCATGTTAGGTTCCATGGTAGAATATAGATATTATTCATCCCCTCCCTTCTATACATCTATGAACATACATGACAAGGTGATGCATAATTGTTTGATGGACTCGCGGGCATCTCATAATTTCATGCCCAAATCTGTAATGGATGAATTTGGACTAGAAATCACAAAATCTTATCATGATTTGTATTCTTTTGATTCTAGGAAAGTGCAGTGTTTTGGGGTCATTAAAGATCTGGTCGTGACTTTGTTTCAGTTGCCCATGAAAAGTGTGGTCATGGATATCGTGGTAGTTGATGTCCCCCCCAAGTTTGACATGATATTGTCAAGATCTTGGATCAAGAGACTCAGAGGAACATTGTAGATGGAACTCACATACGCTACCATTCATGTGTTTGAAGGGGAGCATAGAAAACTATACATAGAAGCTCAGCTGACCTACATTATCAGTGATGAATCTGACCCCACCAACCATCCTATTTTTTCCCTCGATACTGATTTGGGATCTAGCTTATTGCAACTTACTGATGCTCCTGAACCACCTCTTGAAATTCGAAAATAGTCCCTTACTCTCTGTGGAGAATATCCTCTAGTCACTTCTATTTGGAAAATGTTCTTTGATGGATCCTCTTCAAGAGAAGGTGCTGGTGTTCGAGTGGTCCTTGTTTCACTTGTTCAAGAGATTATATCCATGTCCTACAAATTAGAATTTGAAACTACCAATAATGTGGTAGAGTATGAAGCTCTTGTTTTGGGTTTGAGGGCTACGAAAGACATGGGGATCAAAGAGGTATTAGTGTTTGGGGATGCTGAGTTAGTTTTCCATCATATCAGAAACATTTATCAAGCCAAGCACCCTTGGATTCAGAGTTACAAAAATGAAGTCTGGGATCTAGTTGACAACTTTTTCTCAGATTTCAACATTTCATTTATTCCAAGGGAAGAGAATGCCTTGGCTGATTCTTTGGCTATCTCAACAAGTAATTTCAGAGTTCCTCTGCCACCTAAGCTCATGTATGATGTAGAAGTTAAATATAGACCCTCTATACCTAATAATGTCAAGCATTGGAAAGTGTTTGAAGATGATCTCAAGATCAAAAGATTCTTGGAAATTGTTGATGAATGTTTTGCATTATACATTGATCAGGATCCCGATTCTGAATTATATCCTCATGCTGATGTTTTTTTGAACAAAATTTCTAATCATCATATTATTCAGTTTCCTAGAGATCACCTCCCAAAGTGACTAGTTCCTTTGGAAAGACTATTTGACAGAAATGATGTGGCAGTAAAGGGTAAAGCCTCAAATGAGGAAGTTGATGTGGATGAGTGTAATATTGGCACAGAGGAGGATCCAAAATTTGTCAAGCTGTCAAGCAACTTGTTGAGGGAGCAAAGGGATGAGTATGCTGAGCTATTAAGGGAATTTGTGGATGTGTTTTCTTGGACCTATGAAGATATCAAAACATATAACACAAGTGTCATTGATCATAATATCCCATTGAAAGAGGAGGCCAAACCATTTAGGCAAAAATTGAGACAAATAAATCCTATGTTGCTGCCTATTATGGAAAGGGAGGTAAAGAAGCTATTGGATTCCCAAATAATTTTCCCTTTGAGATATTCAGAGTGGGTAGCCAACCTGGTCCCAGTAAGAAAAAATAATGGGGAAATCGGACTGTGTGTCGATTTCAGGAACCTAGACAGAAGCTCTAAAAATGGCAATTACCCTTTTCCAAATATGGAACACATATTGCAGAGGGTGACATGTGCCTCTAGAATTTCCATGATTGATGGCCTTTCAGACTACAATAAGATCTCTGTCCTTCCCGAAGATAGAGAAAAGACAACTTTCACCACTCCTTGGGGCACATTCATGTACACTGAAATTCCCTTTGGATTGATGAACACAGGGGAGACCTTTCAACAAGCCATGGACATCACCTTCATTGGAGAAAGGGATAAATTTTTGGTCATCTATTTGGATGACATTATAGTTTTCTCTAGGTTTGATAAAGAACACTATCAACATCTGAGAAGGGTATTCTTGAAATGTAGAAGGTTCGGTCTCTCCCTTAATCCCAAAAATTCATTGTTCTCCATGCGAGAGGGAAAATTGTTGGGGCACATAGTATCATTTGAAGGGGTCAGGATTGATTCAAGCAGGGTGAAAGCTATTCAAGCCTTGTCAATTCCAAGATCCAAGAAGAAATTTTAGTCCTTCCAAGGAATTTTTTTTTTTCTAAGAAGGTTTGTTTCAAATTTTGCTGAACTGGTAAATCATATTACAACCATGCTCAGGAAGGGGAATGAAGTGAAATGGACTGCTACTTCCATAAAATATTTCTACCAAATAAAGAAAGCACTGACTGAGGCACCTGTGCTTATCAGTCCTGATTAATCCAAAGATTTTCTGATTTTTTCTTTTGCTTCTTTTGATACAATGGTCACTATCTTATTGCAGAAAAATGCTGAAGGGCTGGAGAAACCTATTTCCTTTTTCAACAGAGAACTAAGGGACGCTGAGATAAAATATGACATCATGGAGAAGAAGGCCTATGCCTTGGTGAGAGATCTCAAATATTTCAGAGTTCATGTTTTGCATTCAAATATCATTTCATATGTTCCTTCAACCTCTTTGAAGGACATTCTCATTCATCCTAACATAGATGGACGAAGAAGCAAGTGGATTGCCAAAATCCTAGAATTTGAAATGGAAATAAAGCCTACCAAACCAGTCAAAGGCCAAGGTTTAGCCAAGATATTGGCTGAATCCAATTGCAAAGCTTTGGAGGTCAACTTCATCAACACCTGTTCAGAAAAGAAGCAAGTCGAGTTGTCTGACGTAGGCCCACCAATCAACCCTCCATTGGAAGAATGCACCTGGTACAAAGAGATTATATGTTTTTTTCAATATTTAAGACCTCCTGCTGGAATGGGGAAAAGCAAGGCCAGAGCCTTAAAACTCAAAGTGATTAGATATTGCCTTATTGACTAGGTCTTGTATTGGAAAGACCCTCTAGGAGTTATTTTGAGATGTTTATAACCACAAGAGGCCCAAAGGATTATGTTTGATTTTCATGACAACCTATGTGGGGGACATCACTTCTGGAGGACCACAACATATAATATTATCAGGGTTGGGTACTTCTGGCCTACTCTATTCACTAATGTCTATGCAAAGATCAAGTCTTGTGTTAAGTGCCAAAATTTCTCTGGGAAGCAACAACTTAAGTCACTAAAATTCAATCCTGTGGTAGTTGCAAGACCCTTTCAGTGGTGGGGCCTGAACTTCATTGGGAAAATTCACCCTTCTTCAAGAGGTCAACAGAAGTGGATCTTAACTGCAACATATTATTTCACCAAATGAATAGAAGCTATTCCCAGAAGGAATGCTTCTCACAAAGTAGTCATTAGTTTCCTTGAAGATATTATGGCAAGGTTTGGTTGTCTGAATAGAATCATCACTAACAATGTTTCATCCTTCAAGGCCGAGCCATTGATCAAATTTTTTGAGCAGTTCGAAATTTCATTGATCCACTCCACCCCCTACTATCCCCAAGGCAATGGACTAGCATAGTCCTCTAACAAAATCCTTATAAATATTATCAAAAGAATACTAGAGGAAAACAAGAAAGCATGGGTTCAAAGCTCAAATTACCTTTGTGGGATGACAGAGTGAAAACAAAGAGATCTTTGGGTGTCTCTCCTTTTCAGCTTGTGTATGGGACCGAGGTCATATTTCCTTCTCAACTGGCCTTGCTGGTGGAGAAATTTTTCCAAGACTACCAAGGGGAGCCTGATGATATGATCAGAAGAATAAAACATCTGGTAGAAGTTCAACAAACTAGAGAGAAGATGTTAGATAAAGCACATGAACATCAACAGAAGATCAAGTAGGCCTTTGACAGGAAGAGTAGTAAAGAGGATTTCCAGCTGGGAGATCTAGTACTCAAGTGGGATGCACCTAGGCAAGACAAGGACATGCATGGTAAATTTGAAGCCCTATGGATCGAACCCTTCAAAATCTCTGAGAAATTTCCAAATAACACTTACAGGTTGCAAAATTTGGAGGGTGATAAAGTTTTTGGTGGCCCTGTAAATGGGCATTTTCTGAAGAAGTTCATTACTTGAGCCATGAATCGATCCCACGTATTTGTAAATATTTTTTTTCTTTTCTTTTGGTTTTATACATGACTCCAACCCAATAGTAAGGCACTTAAGCTAAAAAGGAGTTCTTAGATCCTCACAGGGAGGACTCTATCCCCCATGGAGCTTGATGTTAACACACATTGTTGACCGGGGGTGTTTTCCCTAGGAAATGGAAATTTGGTAAAAGATATGAAAGAAAGTGGGCAAAAAACCCACAAAATGGTTTCTATCCTAAGTCAGATGAATGATGTGATATTTTGGCGCGATGTGGCAAGAAGCATGTGGATCTGAGCAGTTGATCTTGGCACACTCAGATCTATGACTCAAGATCCATATCAGACCCCCCTGATATTCTACCTTTAGCAGGGGGGGGTTCGAGTTGGTGGTTTTTTAGCGTGGGACCCCCACTATCGCAGCGCTTCCTTGTTAACTAGGACCCCCTCACTCAATACCTCTCATCACTACACCCCCCTCCAAGCTACCCCGCTTACCACCTCCCGATTACTGTTGCCTTCTCCTCCTGCCACCTATTTTCCACTTGCACTCTTGTATTCCTATCACATCTTCCCATTCATCTCACATCTCCCGCTTCCACCACCTGTCTTCTTCTCATCGTTCCCCTTTCCCTTATCCATCTCACTTCTCGACATTTGTCTTCCATGTCGTCCCCACCCATTCTGTCACCCCTTTCTCTCCGTCATCTCAGCCTCTCCTCTGTCTCTGCTTCCCATCCACATCCATCCACCTGGCCATCTCTCATCCATTTTCCATGCCGATTGTGCCAATCGTCTCACCATATCCTCGTCCACGTCTTCTCGCTAGCCTTCTCCCTAAGCTTTCAACGTGGATCCAGATGGTAGAATGCAGAGGCAACCAATTTCTATAGGTGCAAAGTTGACTTGGGTCTTCTCAATCTCGAGAAAGGCAGTTATTGAAGCAGGTGGTGGTAGTTTAGCATCGTTTCCACCATAAATAGAAATCTCGGGGAAGGACTGTCAGTAAGTTGACTCCTTTGCAGGTTTGTTGTGAAGCGCGATTGCATCTGACTGAAGCTCACGTACGACAGGATATTGCATGCACAGTGTGCCAAAAAGCATGCAGAGGTAATGCCTTCAACACAAAGGCTCGAGCAGGCTTCTGTTGTTTTGTTCTGACTATATAGGAGTCTTTCTCATATTTTGTAAAGGGTCGATGGTTGATCTAGGCTCCCGATTGTATTGTTTTGATACATATTTGGTTCTATGTTATCTAATAAGGTTTGAGACATCTTGTATAATCTAAGTCAACTCCTTTATCCACTCTTTTGCATCTGATACAAAGAGTTTCATGATTGAAGGATTCACATGAATTGTTGTGACTGTGTTGCAATGGAGGTTTGATTGCAGTGTTGTTGTAGCGTTCTCTCAGTTTCTCAAAGTTTTAGGTCCAAGGGGATCTTTTTCTTGAAGATTTTCTTCCTTAGGATGCTCGAGGGCCTGATGTCCATCTCCTCACTCGTTCTCCCCCTGCTCACTCTTTATTACAACTTACTAATTGAAGTTAAATCAAGACCTCACTTTCTCATGCATTTCCTGGTTTGTATTTCTGAGTTAAAGTGATATTTTCTTGAGTCTGCACCCATTCAACCTCCTTTAATTTTATTTACTGTGAGACATAAACTGATGGGTACTGGGCTTACCTTCAACGCAATCTAAAGGAAAATTCTAGTGCTAACACTAATTTTGGGTCCTTTCAGAATTTTTGTTGTCCTGGATACTAACTCTTAATTCTAAAGGATTTACAAAAGCAATTATTTTTCTATAGCACTAACAGTCCTCGCTTGAAATACTACGATAGACCAATGTGAAAAGTTCTAATGCTGATTGGATTTTCTATAGATTAGTAGCTTAGCTATGCTTTCATTTTTGCACTATTTTATTTTCTACTTTACAATAGTTTGATTTCTGCTTTCTGTTTCAAAACATTTCTTTCCGCTTCATTTTTTTTCTTTTATTGGTGTTGTTTTAATTTATTCATTTTTACTTTTGTCATGATTTTGTTTCCTATGATTGTTTTAGTTAATTTGGTCAATATAGGATGTTGAATCATTTTTTCCACAGTGACACTCCTGCAAAGCATTGTTAGTCAATAACAATCGATATTACACAACTGTTATGATGTCTCCTTTGAAGGACCCTTGAAATTGTTATATATTTCCACTGCTGTCTCGTAAAGAATTGGTTATCTCCCGCTTCTTCTTGCCATTTCTTCATCCATTGAGATTTTAAGAGAAAGTCTAATTTTGTTTTTCTCCTTAAAGTTAAAGAGAATATTTCGGTCAAATGATTATGCATACAGTGGTAAAACCCCTCATACTTAACACTTTCCATGAATTATTTCCAAATTCCCAGTCATCTTTCCATTAAAAACACTCACTTCCCCCTGTTGCATAATTTTCCTAGTTATATATTTTTGACCTATTGATTTTTCTCTACGAAACCATGAGTTATGAGTTCCAAATCTGTTGAAAACAAATTTACCTATGGAGTCGCCAGTTTGTTGACGATTAAAAATCGCAATGAAGTTTTTCCGCAAAGTGTTTCTAAAGCCTATTATTATAAAAGCTAAATAATACTAGTAGGTGGGATCACCTTGTAGATTGGAGATAAGGTCTGGTGATTATTTGATGTTGTGCTACTATTCGACACTACTTACATGGTGATATAATCTTGGTTTATTGGCGATTGAGAAGGCATGTTCTGTGTTTTTTTGTTGCTCTAGGCTCAAGTTTTATTTTACAATGACCTATATTATCCTTGTTATCACTGTTATCTGTTATTGGGATCTATTACTAGGAGACCTGCATAATAAACATGTTAGCAACAACATATACAAGAAATTGGAAAGAAATGAAAGTAATGCAACAAATGCAAAGGGAAGAATTTAAACTATGTTATATGCTCTTCTGCATGCATTGAATTTTAATGGCCATTATTTAAACCTAGCAATAAGCTAATGGTTAGCGATTTGTTCATTTATATGGGACATGGTTGATTTATGTTATGGCATAAGTTAGAAATGTGATATGGTCGTGCTATTGGTGATGGTTTTGATACATGGTTTACTTAATTGAATTATATAGTTTATATGTATTATGGTCAAGTTGGCAAATGGAAGGTATGATGTGGGTGACACGTTTGACAAGTAATAGATGCCAATTCCAATGCATAGTTTAAATGAATGGTTAATGGATTAATGGCTGGTGTGTACTAATGAATTAATTGACTGTGGGTGGAGGTGACGTGCATTTACTGCATGTCACCCTTACTCCTTCCGTTGGATGCCACCTTAGTTGGGATATTGTTCAACCTTGTTGTTGTGGTTATTCTCTGATTTTCAAGCATGGAGGAACCACTCGACCAACTCTCGTTTTAAGTGATTGGATTACATGTATGTCTCTTTTTTTGGGCCATCCATGTGTATGCTCTATTTATGAAATGGATATTGGCTCGAATGTATGGGTTGTGCTTTCCTTAAGTATCGCAACTGTGTAAAATTGTGATTTTTGGAATGAAGTGTTGATAGTATTCTTTGCAAAAATGTTTGAAGTCACAACTTTATTGGTCATCCTGAGTGTTAGAATCCATAAGGTTCTCTATCTTCCTTACTGTTTCAGTTGGAGGGTTTTGTTTGGTCTTGAGTGGCTAGTTGTATTCACGCATTCGTATCACCTAGTCTTTGGATTTTATGGGGTTTAATGGTTGGAAGTGCTTTGTGTCACTGTGTTTTGTTCACTTGGGCATTGGGTTATTGTCACTATTAATTGGTCGGGCAGTGGGTTATATTGTTCCTTCTTGGCCCTGGTTTCACCTCAATGTTGTGGTTGTTTGACTAGAGAGCCACAAGGGTTATACCCTGTGTGTGTTAAGTATTATTACCATACCGAATTGGGGCCTCACTCTGTTATAGCCTCTCCTATCACGGGTTTCGTCACCCTGCCCACGAAGAAAATGGTGATGTTCTCTGTGTGTACACCGTTGGTCTCAGGGGTTTTTACCATTGAGAAGAGTCAATTTTAGCCTCACTGTGTTGGTCCATAGAACAAACATTTGACTCCTCAAGCCCAAGAGTTGGTAGAGAATACGGTTGTGGCATGTCGGGTTTCCTATTGGTTGTTATAGATTGGTATGTATTGTCGACATAGTCAATTACCGACTCGCCCAGTTGATTATATGACACTAGTGCTGGTTTGGCATCTGGTCACTGCATTTGTTGTTATTGGGAGGATAAGCTCAACATGGTCAATTGGAATGAGTTGTTAAATCAGTTACAAAGTCTATGTCCTTGTCTCTATTAAATTGATAACCCAACACTATTTTCAATTGTTCAATGCACACTGATGGTTTGTGCTTGATGCATTGGTTTGAGTGGCGTTCCTATAAGCATGAATCAATGATTACTGTAATTGTGTGTTTTTAATGACCAAATGATTATCGAAGTCGGGGTGCTTATGGAATTTCCATCCACTATGTATGTACATTTATTTGATTGCGTCGTCAAGAATGGGCACAAGTTTTTACACAGTATGGTTTGGTTTCAGTTTGATTAATTTGGACAATACTATTGCTGTCTCTTGTAGTGGATTGATAACTTGGCACAATAGGTTGATTTAATGGTACTGTGACTGTGTGTTTAAAATTTTCAAATGGGAATGTTCCATCGTGGTGTTTATGGTATGGCTGCCCACTGTGTATGCTATGGATATTTTTTTTTTTGGGGTTGTGCACTCAGAGATAGTCACAGAATTTTTAACATATCTTTATTGTGATTTGATTATGTGTATTATAAATTTAGGTATGATGTTGTTGCCTAATTGTGTTGGATAGATAGCCCAACATTTTAAATGTTTAGAGTCAAAGAAAATTTTGACCTGTACAATCACATAAATGAAATTGCATTTTGTCGAATGGTTTTATATTTCCCAGCATAGTGTGAATTGAAATGGTGATTGGTTATCTAGGTGTTTAAATGACAAGCTAGGATATTTTCAAGATGAATATGGATCATTGTGATGACTGCCCATTGAGTATGCTAAATGAATGTCATGCATTCTAAAAAAGTGACAGGCACGAGTGTTGTGATGGTATGACCACATTGCAGTTTAATTATTAAACAATTGTAAAGACAGAATCGAGCATGATTTTTGTGCCTGCATTTGATGAGCAAAGTAAAAATAATTGACTATGTATTTATTTGGAAATTGCTTATGGATAAATGGGAGAAAACAAAGCTCCCTTATAGATTTTTGTGGAATGCATACTGTTTTGATTGTTGACACTGTGTAAATATTTGGTTATGAATAATGAAATAGTTAATACACAATAGTTTTTATTAGATCACAATGGTCATTTAGTTGGTGTATTTCCTTTTTTCAGAATGGTTATATGGATCACTTAATTAATTTTATGAATAGTAACCTCTCTCATTCCCCACCATTATTTTGATTTTCGCTAATTACAAACCCATCGCCTTCCCACATTCATTTTTCCACTTCCTGTTCTAAAATTAATTAAAGTCAAGAAAATTTTGTGCTGAAGAAGTTGGCAGTAACAATGTCTTGGTTGAATTACTGATCTGAAAACAGATCCAGAAGCCAGATAGGGCTTGAAAAATGCTCAAAAATTAAAGTGCTCGGAATGTGACGAAACCTATGCCATTGCGTCTGTCTCGTCTTCCTGATTCTGGTGGTATAATTTTTATCACAAACGGAGTCCGTATGGAGAAGATATCACGTTCTGTCCGAAAAGCCAAACAGGCAAAATTTTGGATGCTGACTGTACCTGTCCGTACAGTCCGTACAGACACGTGTCAGGCCGTACAGTGCTGACGTGGCACGTCCGTACAGTGACATGTGGCATATTTTGTACAGTGACATGGCGGTACCAGAACACGACACGTGGCAGCGCAGGATGATGACACGTGGCAGCGCAGGATGATGACATGTGGCAGCGCCGGATGATGACACGTGGCAGCATAGGAAGCTGACACGTGGCAGGCGGATTCGGCATTTTCAGGTACAGTTGGGCCAATAAAAAAGTGACACGTGTCACCACTCACAGGGTGACACGTGGCACGATGACGTCAGCATCGACGTGGCGACCGTACGATGATGTGGGCTAATCAGCGCTTGACAAGTGGCAGGTGACGTGGCACAGTTTGGTTGGTTGATTCTGGCGAATAACAGGTAGACACGTGTCCGATTTGAGGGAAAATAATAAGGAGACACGTGGCCCAATCGGAGGGCGCCACGTGTCCCCATCGTATTGGTTGGTTGTGTGTGTGTTAAAAGTTGGTTTGATCGTCGACGGGCAGGATCAAACCCGCGACCTCCATATGAGCAACGGCTTAACCAACGCGGGCTAGCCACTCGGGCAAAGGGTGTGACTTGTTATGTTGCCTGCATTTAAATGTTATGAATTGGGCAAGTTCATACGGCGGAAAAAAAAGGGGGGCCGGGGCCAAGCCCCGACCCCCGACCATATGCCCATACGACAGAACCCGGGGCTTAAACATAGCGCGGAATAAAAACCAAACGGCGGCGGTTATAAACATAGCCACGGGTCCTATGTTATAGCCATATGACCCGGGACTACGGTCTAAATCACAGCGCGGGGGTTACAACAAAATCTTCCACGGTTCCACCAAAAACGCAGCGAATCCCACATGACCAGGACCCGAGGGCTGGAGCGATATTTGGGGGGGCCCGCGCTATAGCGCGTGGCCCTATGGCCACCATATGACCGAATAAAAAGGGGCTGCGCCCGGGAATTGGGGGCCAGCGCCCAATTTCTTTTATTAAGTGGGTTTATTAATAAGTTTTTGGCTATTTGGTTGTAACTAATGCTATTATTAGCTGATTTTCTACATTTTTGGGGGATATTGGGCTTTTTTGGAGGCCAGAATCTTGGAGGAAGTTGGGGATGTGAAACCAACTCCATTCCTATATAAACCAGGCCTGTTGAGGCCAATGGGACAGTCATTGTTGCAGAGTTATGCTGTTGGAAAGCCAAGCCAAAGACAATTTGTTGCAGGGAAGTCCTTGAGGTGGAAACGC
>ML782082.1:870622-884680 GCA_009831015.1 Picea engelmannii | reverse complement strand
CAACAAGACCAGATCAGTCTTGTAGCCTTTGGGCATTGCTGAGATGTAATTTTGAGCACTTGAGCAGAAATAAAGAAGCCTCCCCCACAGGAAAAAGGCCCGGAGACGTAGGCAAACATTGTGCCGAACTTCGTTATCAACCTACGTTCTTATGGTTTGCTGTTCATTACTATTTTCAGATCTGCATATGTGTATTTGACTGCTATAATCCTCTTCTTTCCTCATTCTTTCGTTAAAATTCTCAATGGTTAATGAATTCATGCAAGTTTAAAACTCAACCATAATCATAAAAGATCCTGCCCCGGATCAATTACAGTGATGTTTTCTTTGGTTTTCAGTTGATTGTTGTTGTCTTTGAGTAGTAACCAAATTTTTTTCCCGTTGTCATATCATGTTTCGCTCAATACAAACCCCTCACATATCCGAGGACCCTTTATTCACCCCCTTCTCATTGAATAATAGTTAAACAATTTGTATGGATTGGGTTGCAAGAGTCTGATACATTTATGAGCCAAATATATTTCATATTCTTAAGAGTTTTCATGTATGGTTATTTAAAAGACTATTTTCTAATCGATCATGCATGTAGGAATGAGTTTATTCAGGTGAGGTAGACACGGTCGAGGAAACTAAGGGAGAGGTAATTGGAATAGAGGCCCAAGAAGGCCAAGGTTCTCCATACATTTTGATGATGACTCACAGGAACTTCGCTGGTTATTTCAGGCTAGATTTTGCAATTGGATTGGGCAAGGATTGGTCCAACCTAGGCTTGAAAGGTTTCCCTTACAAGTTCTGCAAGCCCTTGGTATCCCTATGCCTCCTCACATCTCATTGCAACCCGAGGTTCCTGAAAATGATAGATGGCAATAGATTTTCCACCCAACAGTCGCTCAACATTGTGGCTAGCCTAATTTATCCCTACCTTCTCCTTTGCCTATTAATCGCATTGTCCAAGCTGCCCCCCACTCACCAGTGCAGTCCTCTCATGCTAGCAAGAGGTTGAAAACCGAGGTCCACCATGCCCTTGACAAAGGAAAATCCATTGTTGCCCCTTCCTCACCCTCCAATGGCTCTGACAAATATGTGTCTTCTCGGATGCATTTGAGGGACAATTTTTCCCACGTGGTTAACAAGATTAGGCCTAAAAGCTCAATGTAACCAAAGGAAAATTTAGGAAAATTGAAAGGTGACAACAATAATCAAAGAAAGATTGCATCCCAGAGTGGGAAATATGGTTTTTGAGTTTTATTTATCTATTGTTGATGAAAATTGACTTCAAAAGTTTTTGGACAACAAGTTTTATTTTGGGATATATGAGTAATATTTTTTTTTGGAAATAATTTCAAATATCATGAGCTAAATTGTCAAATGTTGATATGATGATGGGAGTCACAAGGAGGTGTGTTTTTCTTAACTAACTTATGGTATGATTGTTAAGAGCTAAAGGAAGTTACAAGGGATCCCACCTACTAGTTATTATTTATTACAACCCTTATTATGATTATTACTTTTCCCCTAACTAAAAGTTGGTTAAGTATTTTAATTAAATTAAATAATGAGTTGGTTCAACTACTTCAACCAACTCTAATTTGTTTAAAGGAAAAAGGAAAGGGAGGAAAAAGTGGAGGATAGAAGGAGAAACATACTAAGGTTTTCTCTTTGAGTTTATGCTAAGATAGTTCAGTTTTCATTCATTCCTTAATTTATCACAAGCCTAATTCTTTTTATGATAGCAGGGTCTTATTGTAGACAACAAGATTCGGGGCTGAATTACATCATTCAGACACTCGTTTTTTAGAGGTGTTGATCTATCTTTGATATTCTGTGTGGACTTGTCTGTTTGTGAATTAGTTTTCATGACTGGCAAAGGCTATTGTGCAGAGTCGAGTGGGAAACAATCTATGGCAAGCTAATCCACCTTTTAGAATTCAGTTTTTGATTTTCTGTTGGAGGTCCTTTTGTATGTTCCATCAGGGATGTCTAAGTTTGACTTTAGTCCTAAATTTCTGCTTGAAATTTTGTAAAAGAATGACTCTTTGGTGAATTGGAATGAAATAAAGGAGTGCTTTATGTCTCCTCTGTCTTGATTATCATCTTGGTGTCTTTACTTCTGTCTTTACATTTATTTCAGCAACTGTTATATTCAGAAAAATTGCATAAAACATAAATTTCCAACAAGATTTTTATTGATAAAAGACTATCCTAAGCACTCGTAATTAATACTTGTGAGTTAGGATGTTATTTTTGTTGGCTATAAACATAGGGTGAGATTCCCATCTATTTTTCTTTAGCCAAGAAGAATTTGAAAATGCTTGAGTAAGATCATTTCATATCTTTTCCTCAACAACGTGGTTGGCCCTGTTCAATAGAGAATAATTTATTGGAGTCGTTTAGTCTTGGAGAAAACCTCCCTCAATCCAACAGAGCAACAACAAAGTCAATGTTGACTTCGTTGCTGCTACTTCAAATCAAGGGAGGCAGTTTGATCAAATATTAGACACGTAGCTAAAACAAATTATTCTCGAAACCAAGAGGAGCTCATTTAGGTATGTTCTGACACTCTCATAAAAATTCATCTTAGAGTAAATAATGCACTACAAATATTACTTGTATTGATTTTTTAGATATTTATGAAGGTTGAATGATTTTGGCAGGTACTTTAAGATCTTTCTTCATTGATTGAGAGAATCTCAAGACTAACAGAGGGCCGTACAACTAAATAGAAACACATGGGGCCAACCATTTCAACTGTACTATCGACCAGTTTATCAGATCAGGTGTGATTGCTTGTTTTAACATATAAGTTTATATAACCATCAATTCTAGTTATGCTTAATGTTTTATGAATTTTTATGTTCGATTGCTAAATTGAAAAATCACCATTTAGGTATGTATAATTTTTTGATTATTTCCTCTAGATATTATGGATTTGTTAATGTAGGTTTATGGTTAACAAATGGATAAATCTAACATGAATGTATTGATAAATTCTAACATGAATGTATGGCTCTGAACATGCCGCAATACATAGTAGTTTCTTTCTGGTGACAAGATATTTGGAGGAATGGAACCTATTGAAATGAACATTATGACCATTTGGAGTATTAGAGATTATGAGATTGCCGTGCACCCAAATTGAAATGACCATTTGGAGGCTGAGAGATAGAGAGATTGCAATAAACTGTTTGGAGGCCCAGACATCATGAGATTGCAGTACACTCCAAAGGGTGCATTGCAATCTGACATCTTTCCGCCTCAAATAGTCATTTCAACTTGGATGTACTGCAATCTCATGATCTCTAGGCCTCCAAATAGTTCATTGCAATATCAGTATTCCTCTTCCTCCAAATGGTCCTTCTTTATGCAATGATATAATTTTACTCCTTTGGTACAAGATGTAAGCTAAGTAGTATGGATATATATAATAGGGAACTTTAGGCATCTTCTCACTTCCTTTTGGGAAGAAAATGTCATCCGAATGGTAGGGTTCCTAAGGGATCATCATTTATCGGTGCTTGGATTGATCCTTGGATATGTTCCTTGGTGGTTGATATAAGTCCCTAGATGTGTCTAGGACCCCTGGATGTGTTCGAGGGAATCCTCACTTAGTTCTTGGATTGATCTTTGGATGTGTTCCTTGGTGGTTGATATAAGACCCTAGATGTGTTCTAGGGCCCCTGGATGTGTTCTAGGGAACTCTTTCCTAATTCATGGGTTGATCCTTGGTCTTGTACCTTGGTGGATAAGACCCTAGATGTGTTCTATGGACCCCAGATGTGTTCCGGGGCAACTTGATCTTTGACCAGGTAGATCTTGGTGTAATACCAAGATGTGTTGATGTGTGATCCTCTTCCTCTCTCCTGGGATGGTCCATGATACTTAGGAGTTCCGATGAAGATGGACATGACCACATTGTTGATGGACCCCCTTATGCAATGATGATAAAGTTTATAGGTCATTATGATGATGGACCGCCAATAGCTGAAACTTAGTGCTTTGCATCCAATGCAATTGAGGGTTCATTCATCCAAGTCTCAGTTTGAGTTTTATTGATAGTTGCAACTTGCCTCCTCAAGCCATTCAAGGACATGTGGCCAATTTCATTTGGGGGCATAAAATCCAAACCGAGTAGCATAATGGAGATTTGTAAGCTCCCGCAAGTCTATTTGGCCAAGGCCCATGCGGCTACACTAGCCAAAACCGCCCGACAGAGTGTTAGTGAAAATCAATCTCATCTTTAGAAATTGCACTATGCCTCATTGATCAAAACCCTAGTTCTGTAGATACTCCAACAAATGGTTTTTCGATGGACAGGATGATAGCGTAGGGGCCCCACTAGCTGCAAATCGATGCTCTTAATATAATGCAAATGATGGTTCATGCATATGAGTCCTGGTTTGATTTTTATCATGAGTTGCAAGTCACTTCCACAAGCCATTTAGGGACATGTGGTCAATTTGGTCCATGAGCATAAAATCCAAACCAAGTAGCATAATGGACTTATGTAATCTCCCACAAATTTGTTTGGCTAACGTCCACATGACTACACTGGCCAAAAAGAACCGACACATTGTTCTTGAAAATTGACCTCCTCTTTATAAATTTCACTATGCCTCATTGACCAAAACCCTAGTGTTGGAGATACTCCAACAAATGGTTTTCCGGTTGACAGAATGATAGCGTAGGAGCCCTAATAGATGAAACTCGGTGCTCTGCATCCAATTCAACTGAGAGTTCATGCATTCAAGTCCCAGTTTGATTTTTATTGATAGTTGCAACTCACCTCCTCAAGCCATTCAAGGACATGTGGCCAATTCCGTTCTGGGGCATAAAATCCAAATTGAGCAACATAATGGAGTTTCACAAGATCCTGTAAGTCTGTTTGGACAAGGCCCATGTGACTCCACTAACCAAAAATGCCCGACAAAGAGTTCTTGAAAATCGAACTCATCTTTAGAAATTGCACTATCATGCCTCATTGACCAAAACCCTAGTTCTGGAGATATTCCAACAAATGTTTTTTTGGTCGACAAAATGATAGCGTAGGGGCCCCACTAGCTGAAAACTAGTACTCTTAATCCAATGCAACTGATGGTTCATGCATCTGAGTCCTGGTTTGAGTTTTATCATGAGTTGCATCTCACCTCCACAAGACATTTAGGGACATGTGGTCAATTTGGTCCATGGGCATAAAATCCAAACCGAGTAGCATAACAAACCTACATAATCTCCCACAAGTATGTTTGACTAAGGTCCACATGACTACACTAGCCAAAAAGACCTGACACATTGTTCTTGAAAATTGACCTCCTCTTTAGAAATTGCACTATGCCTCATAGACCAAAGCCCTAGTGTTGGAGATACTCCAACAAATGGCTTTCTGGTTGATCGAATGATAGCGTAGGAGCCCCAATAGCTGAAACTCGGTGCTCTGCATCCAATGCAACTGAGGGTTCATGCATCCAAGACCTAGTTTTAGTTTTATCGATAGTTGCAACTAGCCTCCTCAAGCCAGTCAAGGACATCTGGCCAATTTCGTTCAGGGGCATAAAATCCAAACTGAGAAACATAATGTAGTTTCGCAAGCTCCCACAAGTTTGTTTGGCTAAGGCCCATGTGACTACACTAGCAAAAAATGATCGACAAAGTGTTCTTGGAAATTGACCTCATCTTCAGAAATTTCACTATGCCTCATTAACCAAAACCCTAGTTCCGAAGATACTCCAACAAATGATTTTTTGGTTGAAAGAATGATAGAGTAGGGGCCCCACTAGCTGAAAACCGGTGCTCTTAATCCAATGCAACTGATGGTTCATGCATCTGAGTCTCAGTTTAAGTTTTATCGTGAGTTAAAACTCACCTCCACAAGCCATTTAGGGACATGTGGTCAATGTGGTCCATGGTCATAAAATTCAAACCGAGTAGCATAAAAGACTTATGTAATCTTACACAAGTTTTTTTGGATAAGTTCCACATGACTACACTAGCCAAAAAGACTCGACATATTGTTGTTAAAAATTGACCTCCTCTTTAGAAATTGCACTATGTCTCATTGACCAAAACCCTAGTGTTGGAGATACTCCAACAAATGGTTTTTCAATCGACAAAATGATAGCGTAGGAGCCCTAATAGCTTAAAATTGGTGCTTCGCATCCAATGCAAATGAGGGTTCATGCATCCAAGTCATGGTTTAAGTTTTATTGATAGTTTCAACTCATCTCCTCAAGACATTCAAGGACATGTGGCCAATTTTGTTCAGAGGCATAAAATCCAAACCGAGCAACATCATGGAGTTTCCCAAGCTTTCGCAAGTCTGTTTGTCCAAGGCCCATGCAACTAAACTAGCCAAAAACGCCCGATAGAGTGTTCTTGAAAATCGGCCTCATCTTCAAAAATTGCACTATGCCTCATTGACCAAAACCCTAGTTCGGAGATACTCCAACAAATAGTTTTTTCGGTCAACAAAATGATAACGTAGGGGCCCTACTAGCTGAAAACTAATGCTCTTAATTGAATGCAACTGATGGTTCATGCATCTGAGTCACATTTTGAGTTTTATCACAAGTTGCAACTCACCTCCACAAGCCATTTAGGGAAATGTGGTCAATTTGGTCCATGGGCATAAAATCCAAACCGAGTAGCATAACAGACTTACGTAATCTCCCACAAGTCTGTTTGGCTAAGGTCCATACGACTACACTATCATAAAATACTTGACACATTGTTCTTGAAAATTGACCTCCTCTTTAGAAAATGCACTATGTCTCATTGACCAAAACCCTAGTGTTGGAGATACTCCAACAAATGGATTTCCGGTCGATAGAATGATAGCATAGGAGCCCCAATAGTTGAAAATCAATGCTCCACATCCAATGTAACCGAGGGTTCGTGCATCCAAGTCCTAGTTTGAGTTTTATCAATAGTTGGAACTCTCCTCCTCAAGCCAATCAAGGACATGTGGCCAATTTCATTCGGGGGCATAAAATCCAAACCGAGCAACATAATGGAGTTTCACAAGCTCGTGCAAGTCTGTTTAGCGAAGGCCCATGTGACTACACTAGTTAAAAATGCCCGACAGAGTATTCTTGAAAATCAACCTCATCTTCATAAATTGCACTATGCCTCATTAACCAAAACCCTAGTTCCAGAGATACTCCAACAAATGGTTTTCCGGTCGACAAAATGATAGCGTAGGGGCCCCACTAGCTAGAAACCGGTGCTCTTAATCCAATGCAACTAATGGTTCATGCATCTGTGTCATGATTTGAGTTTTATCACAAGTTTCAACATTCCTCCACAAGCCATTTAGGGACATGTGGTCAATTTGGTCCATGGGCATAAAATCCAAACCGAGTAGCATAACAGACTTACGTAATCTCCCACAAGTTTGTTTGGCTAAGGTCCACACGACTACACTAGCCAAAAATACCTGACAAATTGTTCTTGAAAATTGTCCTCCTCTTTAGAAATTGCACTATTCCTCATTGACCAAAACCCTAGTGTTGGAGATAGTCCAACAAATGGTTTTTCGGTTGACAGAATGATAGTGTAGGAGCCCCAATAGCTGAAACTCGGTGCTTTGCATCAAATGAAACTGATGGTTCATGCATCCAAGTCCCGGTTTGAGTTTTGTTGATAGTTTCAACTTGCCTCCTCAAGCCATTCAAAGACATGTGGCCAATTTATTTTGGGGGCATAAAATCCAAACCGAGTAGCATATTGGAGTTTCGCAAGCTCTCGCAAGTCTGTTTGGCCAAGGAATGTGCGACTACACTAGAAAACAATTCCTGATAGAGGGTTCTTGAAAATCAACCTCATCTTCAGAAATTGCACTATGCTTCATTGACCAAAACCCTAGTTTCAGATATACTCCAACAAATGGTTTTTTGGGCGACATAATGATAGCATAGGGGCCCCACTAGCTAAAAACCAGTGCTCTTAATCCAATGCAACTGACGGTTCATGCATCCGAGTCCTAGTTTGAGTTTTATCATGATTTGCAACTCGCCTCCACAAGACATTTAGGGACATGTGGTCAATTTGGTCCATGGTCATAAAATCCAAACCGAGTAGCATAACGAACTTACGTAATCTCCTACAAGTCCGTTTGGCTAAGGTCCACATGACTACACTAGCCAAAAAGACTCGACACATTGTTATTGAAAATTGACCTCCTCTTTAGAAATTTCACCATGCCTCATTGACCAAAACCCCAGTGTTGGAGATACTCCAACAAATGGTTTTACGATCGACATAATGATAGCATAGGAGCTGCAATAGATGAAACTCAGTGATCCGCATCCAACTCTACTGAGTGTTCATGCATCCAAGTCTCGGTTTGAGTTTGATCGATAGTTTCAACTCACCTCCTTAAACTATTCAAGGATATGTGGCCAATTTAGTTCAGGGGCATAAAATCCAAACTGAGCAACATAATGGAGTTTTGCAAGCTCCCGCAATTGTGTTTGGCCAAGGCCCATGCGAATACACTAGAAAAAAAATCCCAACAGAGTGTTCTTGAAAATTGACCTCATCTTCAGAAATTGCATTATTCCTCATTGACAAAAACCCTAGTGCAGAAGATTCTGCAAAAAATGGTTTTTTAGTCGATGAAATGATAGTGTAGAGGCCCCACTAGATGAAGCCCAGTGCTCTTAATCCAATGCAATTGACAGTTTGATGCAGGAGCATCGTATGTAGCCAGGCAAGCAAGCATTAAGGCGGAAGACAGTTGGAAAGACACCAGCGAACATTTTGAAATGTTTTGAAAAATGAATGAGCGGATATTAATGTAATAGCTAGGGGAAGCGTACTTACATTTATGTCTTGGAGATATGAACAGATCTTGAGAAATTACTCTCATCTGTTAGATGTAATATGAATTTAAGTATGTTTAATGAAAGTAGGTAGATTTGGTTTAATAGATTAGATAGTTTAGAAGTGTAGGAGGGAAAACAGATATAGACACCCTCACCCTTGTATCATTAATTTTTTTTTTGATGATCATTCATAATTGATAAGCTATAGAGCTGTAACAAAGAGTTGTAGAGAAGAACCTATGTACATGAGCACTTGAGTTAATATATGAAACTTTGACTCAATTTTCATGGTGTTACGATGCTTACTATTTACATTTGTTAAATGGTATGTTTACAGTTGTTTTGTTTCTCTGTTGTACATTTGTCTCAATGTTGTGTCGTATATATGATTTCATGTTGAATGTATGAAGTCAGAAAGAAAAGTAGAATGAGTTTCAATTGTTTCTCTTCCTGAGATATCTTGTAAGGAGTGCAGTGAACATCCACAAGGTGTGCATTGACGAGGATCTGAGTTTTATCTCAGAAAGCTCAGGAGAGATATTGTTGTTCTCATACCAGCAAAAGTGCAAGAGAAGCATAGATCCGTATAAGGTGTGTGCAGGCTGGTGGAAGTCTTACAACTTATCAACCAAGGGGAAGGTTGAAGGACCACTAGTGCAAAGAGTGCACAGGTTCGAAGACTCAAATAACCAGAGGTTATTTGGAAGATGTTGCAAGGAGTGCGAGCAGGATTTCTTTTGGAGGCTTGAGTTTGCAAGTGAAAGATCGGGAGGGATAACACCTTTGAAGAGTTCAAAGGGGGACGAAGATCGAAACTGTCGCATAGAAATTAAGTTCAGGAGGGAGAACACTCAGTCATTGGGTGGAATCCATTGAGGAGTGAATCGAGTGGTCAGAATTCTCCGTGGATAGCTCGCGAAATCGTGAGGACTATAGGATCTAGTGGAGTTGTATGGACGGTGAGAGGCCTTCGTGAAGGAAGTGTCGAAGTTGTGAGAGTCATTGTATCTTACAGAGTTGCAAGGTGGTTAGAGGCCGGTGAAACCCATCACCCAGGATTCGAGGGTCAGTATGAGCCATTGATCTCATTTCAACCCACGTCGTCGGATCATTTCGCGAATTTGAGGTTCGTGAGTTTGGAGGGTAGACCAAATTATTGGTTTTCATGAAGTCCTGAGTTACGAGGAGTAGGGAAGGAGATCCAGACAGTTGGATCTAAGCCATAGGAGAATCGTTGGATCAGAACCTCTGCGTGGTATCGCGTATCAGGGGTTGAAATATTTTCGTTTCGACTACAGAAGTCACGAAGTGCTAGGTGTCGAGGGCTCGTGCAAACATGTGTCATGTCCATTAGGTGGGGACCGTGTGGTTGATAGGTGCCGTAACACAAGCGCCCAAAGAAAGGTGGAAATGGGTGACAGGTGGTGGACACACGTTGCCTGGGAAGGAGTCAAACCATTGTTGACTTATCACGTTTCGGGGATTCGCAACGAAGGAGCACGAGGGCTCAACTCTCAAACTCGTGAAGTTGCGAGTTGCGAGGGGCGCTACAGTTAGGCCCTAGCTGGTGGTCACTTATAGAGGCACTAGTGAGGAGGGAGCCATACCTGTATTGTCATCTCAGGTATTGGAGGTCTGGAAAAGAGGAGTCGAGGGTCATCGACTCATGAACTTGTGAGTTGTGAAAGGCGCTTGTGATAAGGCCTAGTTGTGGTCGTAGGGAGATGTAAGGCTCGCGCTTGGTGTTAGGTTTCACGGGGCAGGTTTTCACGAAGGACATGTGGATTAGATTTGTGAGGTTCCAATAGGGATCCAAGGGAACTGCTTCGGCTCGAGGAGAATTTAGAATGATCCTGTGTGGATCTCGGACAGAGGGTCGGGGGTCTACGTGAGTTGAAAGAAAAAAAAAAGGTCTTGAAAATTTTCATGAACTCCTATTCATGAGCTCTTGCATGGTCTGTCCATGCCTATGAATTGTTGCTTCATCTTCCCAACTGGCATCTTCAACTGGATGTCCCTTCCACTTGACCAAGTATTCAAAATACTCCTTTCTCTTGGTCTTTCTGCTAATCCTCTTATCAATTATGCTTTCCATCTGCAGCTTTTCAGCTACAGGCATTTGTTTTGTCCATTGAAATTTTTCTTTCTCATCGTCTACTCCTACTTCTTTAGCTTTGTATGGGTACAAGTCTGTGACATTGAATATTGGTGAGATTCTGACCCCATCGGGTAATTCAATATCATATGTGTTTCCCCCAAATTTCCTTATGACCTTGCACGATCCAATCTTTTTCATCTTCAACTTATTATATGTTCCCCTTGGGAACCTCTGATTCCTCAGATGTGCAAGAATCAGATCACCAACTTCAAATTGAAGTTCTCGCCTATGTTGATCTTCTCTCCGCTTGTATTTTTGACTTGAACTCTGCAATCGTTCCTTAATTCGGATGTGAAGCTCTTTCATTCCTTCTGCAAAGTCCTCTGCACTAGCACTCCTGAATTCATTTTTTTCTGAATCTTTCAATTCAAAAACTCCCCTTGGATGCATTCCATATACAATCTGGAATGGACTCTACCCTATGCTTCTATTGAGTGAATCATTGTAAGTGAATTCTGCCTGTGGTAGAATGTGATCCCATTGATTGTGGTGTTCAATCACTAAGATTCTTAACAAATCTCCCAATATTCTATTCATGACTTATGTCTGTCCATCCGTTTGAGGATGATATGCTGAGCTAAAAGAAAAACTTGTACCCAACTTCTTCCATAAGGTCCTCTAGAAATGTCCTACAAACTTGGTATCTCGATCAAAAATGATACTCCTTAGCAAACCGTGAAGTCTGATGACTTCCTTGAAAAACAGGTTTTCAATATGAGTTGCGTCGCTGGTTTTCTGGCATGGTATGAAATGTGGCATCTTTGAAAATTTTTCGAATACCACAAAGATTGAATCACATCCTCTTTGTGTCCTTGGCAGTCCCAATATGAAATCCATGCTCACTGCATCCCATGGCCTTTTAGGTATGGGTAATGGTTGGTATAATCCTGGGTTCTGCCTTTTTCCTTTCGTGTGCTGACAAATTATGCACTTGTCCACAAATTTATTAACATATGTTCTCATCCCTGGCCAATAATATGAGCTATTAAACTTTGAGAACGTTTTATCATGACTGAAGTGTCTGACCAATCCTCCACTATGTTTTGTCCTTCAGCAAATTCTCCCTCATGGAGCATTTCAAAATACATAGCTGATTTCCCCTGAACAATAATCCATCCTGGATCATGTATTCAGTCCATTGGCTTCTGTCCCTGAGAATTGGACTCTCATATGCCTCATATGCCTCTTTAAAATCTGGTTCATCCTTGTACATTTCTTTAAGGTTATCAAAACCCAAAGTCCTGACTCTGAATTCCTGCATAAGCAAACATTTCTTGCTCAAAGCATCAACAACTTTTTTAGCAGTTCCAGAAATATGCTTAATCAAAAAAGTAAAATTCTGCATGAATTCAACCCATTTAGCATGTTTTTGGTTCAAATTATCCCATCGAGTCACGAATTGCAAAGAATGATTATCATTGTACAAAACAAACTCCTTGGGAACCAAATAGTGTCTCCATTTCTTCAGTGCTTGTATGACTGCATAGAATTCCTTTTCATACGTGGAGTACTTAATCTTCGCTTCATTTAGTTTTCACTGAAGTAGGCGATTGATTTGTCGTCTTGGCTCAAGACCGCTCCAATTGCAAATCCACTCGTGTCACACCTGACCTGGAATTTCTTGTTAAAATCTGGCAAAACCAGAATTGGTTGCTCAATGATCTTCTTCTTTAGCAGCTTGAAGATCTTCTTTTCTTCCTCCATCCAGTGAAAATATTTATGTATTTTCTTCACCGTATCCATCATTGGTGTGCTAATTCCACTAAAGTTTCGGATAAATTTTCAGTAGAAGCTATCCAAACCATGGAAGCTTCATACTTCAAATACACTCTTCGGCGATGTCCAATTCTTAATCACCGCTATATTTTCCGGATCCATATTCAACTCATTTGTAGAGATAACAAAAACCAAATAAATGAGTTATGTCCTCATAAATGACGATTTCTTCATATTAATCAACAATTTCTCTTGCTATAATCTCCTCATTACTGCAACTAAATGATTTAAGTGTTCTGCTTCTGTCTTGCTGAAAAGTAATATATCGTCAAGATATACAATGATGGATTTCCCTATGAAATCCTTCAAGACTTCGTTCATCAACCTCATGAAAGTACTGGGTGCATTTTCTAAGACAAATGGCATGACAATCCATTCATACAGCCCCTCATTCATCTTGAATGTTGTCTTCCATTCATCACCTTCTCTCATTTGAATTTGATGATACCTGCTTTTCAAATCAATATTTGAAAAAAACTTTGCTCCACTCTAGCAATCCGTCAAGTCATCCATCCTTGGTAATGGAAATCTATATCTGATGGTAATATTATTGATTTCCCTTGAGTCTGTACACATTGTCCAGCCTCCATCTTTCTTTGGGCTGAGCACTATCGGAAAAACACATGGACTCAAGCTTTCCCGAATCAATCCTTTGTCCATTAAGTCCTGGACCTATCTCTTAACTTCTTCATTTTCCTACGGCGTTAACCGATATGCTTCTTTGTTCAACAAATTGGCTCTAGGTATAAGATCGATATGATGAATTATACTCCTGATAGGTGGCAACGAACAAGGTAGTTCGTCCACTACTATATCAACAAATTCTTCCAACAATTCCTGAATTTCTTCTGGTAGATCATCTATCCTCGTATTGGTCAAAACAATTTTGGGCTTCCTAGCCAAAATAAATTGTGTGTCTTCCTTATTCTTAACCTGATTAAGATGTTCCTTCCCACTCATGAGAAGTACAATGTTTCTCATCTCTGTTTTCACCTCCTTAACCTTAATTGGCAGCAACATGTGAGTCATACCATTTTTTTCCAGGGTGTATGTGTTCTTTCTCCCATCATGAACTACGTTTCTGTCATATTTCCAAAGTCTACCCAGCAATAGATGACAAACATCCATGGGAATGACATCACATAATATTTCATCTTTATACCCTCTGTTAAGAACCAAACATCAATATAGCATAGAAAAACTTCAGGAAAGGTAATCAACGCCTTGAAAAAGAGATAATTTCAGATAATAAGCCTCTTCGAGGGGGCAACCTCCTTTTACCCCACTTAAATGTTCAAGTACAAG
>ML782082.1:772747-806784 GCA_009831015.1 Picea engelmannii | reverse complement strand
GGTGAGGAGTTTTCTAATCTAACGGCTGAGATTAGATTAGATGGGTGGCTGAGATTTGGTGTCTCTTCACTCACCCTCACTTTAATCATAAAGTTATCTTTTAATTTGCATCTCACAAATTAATTTGACTAAGACCCACTTTCATCACTTTAACAATGTTGACTTGGTGAGGTTCCTCGACTCATCATTGACATGATTCATGCTAAAAACCAAATGTAAGATTTAACACCATAATAAAAAATCTTTCCACTATATCTGATTTAAATTAATATTGATGGAATCTTACATCCGTGGTTATGCTATAACATTTGTATTT
The DNA here is from genome assembly GCA_009831015.1 of Picea engelmannii. NCBI lineage: Eukaryota > Viridiplantae > Streptophyta > Pinopsida > Pinales > Pinaceae > Picea > Picea engelmannii. The sequence goes on along the minus strand of ML782082.1, from coordinate 806,468 downwards.
GGTTGTGGAATTTGGCTTTGGAACAAGGTAATAAGTTCATGTGGGGATTTTAGCATTGCCCACTAATTGTTCACAAGATGCCTAAATGGGATGTTGGGTCATGGACTGCAATCATTGCAAGTTATTCCCAGATTTGAAATCCATGTTAAGACTTAACATTCTTCAATTGCAATGGAATCATTGGGTCCCAAATCCTTGACATTATTCAACGAAATGCATGTCCTAGGCATAAAACCCAACTCAATCATCACGGTTAGTGTTCTATTGCATATTCATTGGTCGTGGAACAAATAAGTCCATCCTTGGAATGAAATCATTATTGGTTATTCACAAAGTCACCATCCCCATGAAGCCTAAACATTATTCAACAAAATGTAAGTTTTCATGGGCATAAAAACCAACTCAAACATTGTGGTCAATATTTTGTCTACATGTGCATATTTATTCGCCCTAGACCAAGGTAAGTAGATAGATGGTTATGCAATGCAAATCAAATTTTCATGTAATATTATTGTGGGAAATTTTAATGTAGAAATGTAATTCAATCATTGTCAGTTGGGATAGAATTAATAAACACTTGTTAAAAATGAAATGCTGAAAATAATTAGTCAGTAACTTGGCGAGGGTTCCTAGACTTGTCAATGACATGAGCCTTTCTATAAACCAAATACAAGGCTCCAACACAAGAATACAAATTGTTATACTATATATTATCTAAATTGATAGTCATGGAATCTTACATCCATGGTTAATCAATATGAAGTGCATTTATTATGGAATTTGGATCTAGAAAAAAGTAAGAAGTGCATGTGGGGGTTTAGCATTTACCACTAATTGTTCAAAAATAATACCTAAACAAGATGTTGTGGTAATCATTATTGGTTATTGACATATTGTCCATCATCACGAATCCTTTTCATTCTTTGATTGGAATGTAATCATTAGGTCCCCATGAAGCCTTGATATTTTTCAACAAAGCAAAATTCCTAGGCAAAAAATCAAACTCAATCACCATGGTTGGTGTTATGTCTACATGTGCATATTTATTAGCTCTGGAAAAAGGTAAGCATATCCATGGAATGAAAACATTGTTGGTTATTCCTAGACTCACCATTGCCATGAAATCACAATATTCTTCAATGAAATGTAGGTTATGCTAGGAATAAAACCCAACTCAATCACCGTGGTTAGTGTGATGCCCACATTTCTGGATCAATTAGCACTGGAAAAAGGTAATTAGATACATGGTTATCCAATAAAAATAGGATTTGAATTTAATGTTGTTGTCAGAAATGGTCTTATAGAAATGTAAAGCAATTATTGTTGGTTCAGATACATTAGTAAACCATTGTTTGGAATTAAATGTAGCAAACACTTACTCCATGGTGACTTGGTGAGGTTCCTCAACTTGTCAATGACATGAGCCTTGCTAAGAACCAAATAAAATATTCCAACACCATAATCAAACATAATGCATGCAACATCTTACGACCATGGTTATTCCCTTTACATACAACAAAATAAATGTATGACTCTAGAATAAATGAGAGTTAAGGTGACATCCAACTTCTAATTGTCAAGCAAAATGAGCATTTACAAAAAACATGGATATGCAATAATGCATAATGTTATGAATGCTATCAAAGGTTATCCTTTTGACAAGTGAATAATGTTATGAATGTTATCAATGAAGATCCTTTAGAGCCATGGTTATGGAACATAACTTGGATTTGAATGTAATGTTTTCATGGAATTGACATTTAATTTTATTTTAAATACCTACAATGTCGTCGCTATTGTGATGTCTTATAGCATCACTACCATAGAAGACATGTAGGAGATGATAATCTTACTGTCGGTGTTGACACCATTTCCTATGTCAGTCTTATGATGCTTGGAGACATTGCTCCCAATGAAAACATGTCGAATATGATCCTCTTACCGTCGGTGGAGAGACATTCCCCTACGTCGGTCTTACGACGCCTGGATATGTCACTCCCAATGCAAACATGTCAGATATGATCCTCTTCCCGTCGGTGGAGAGACATTCCCCTACGTCGGTCTTACAACGCCTGGAGATGTCGCTCCCATAGAAAACATGTTGGATATGATCCTCTTACTGTTGGTGGAGAGATGTTACCCTACGTCAGTCTTATGATGTCTGGGAACATTGCTCCCATAGCACACACATAGTGGAGACCGAAGGAATGGGACATCCGAATTCTGATGTCTATGATGTCATTGTAGCGACGACTTTATGGGGGTTGGAAATTCAAATCCGATATGACATGTGTCCACATGAAACATCACAATAGAGACATTAGCTATGGCATCGAAAAAGTGACGTCATGTGAAATTATGTTTGAGGGGGTCCACTGTTTGTCATTCTCCTGACAATATAAAGTGGCAATTGTGTCGAACGCACTGTCAAATTTTGACCAAAATGTACTAGTGATTCAATAGTCTATTGAAATTTCTGCCCTATCCATCTTTGCAGATTCTATCAATCCTCAATTGACTCATCGTATATCTTCCAACCCTACCTCTTCCACAACTTCCACCACTTCTCCAACAATTATACATGTTACCATTCATCCTACCACATGTGTTCCTACTATCCAACCTCCTCCACTAATCATGGAAGAAAGATATGCTTCCCTTTTTTTTGTTGCTCCCTTACATAATATTTGATCCAGGTGGATATCGGTGGCCACCCACCTTTTCCAGCTGGCTCAAAATAGTTTTATGGCAATTTTGGCAATTTACTATTTTTAGCAGTTTTAACTTCTGGGGCCATTTTGAGGACCTAGATAAAGGTTTTTCGGGATCGAGCTTCTCAATCAGGGTAGAGATATAATAAATAAATGCACATATATATCGCAGATATTCAATGATATAACATAAATGTATCATAGATGAAACCATAAACACATATATATAGTAATACTCGATTTCTTTTAATGAAAGAAATGTATAGAGACTGTAAAAAAATCAGAGTGAAAGACTCACTAGAATGGTGGCGGCTTATCTCTGAGAAGATATCTGATAGTTGCGCTCATTCACAAGAGGATGATTACAATGAGGCTCTCAAGGCCTTTTTACAATAACCAGGAATGCCAAAAACCCTAGACATCCAAAAACCTAACCCTAGGAGATGAAGCGCCAAAAGTCATGTGGGCCTTGTTTGGGTAAGTTAGTACATTAACTTCTCGGGGTCGTAACTTTTGCATACGATCTCCGTTTTAGGCATATGATAGCCCATTGGAAAGACATCTTTGAGGAGATTCATTTTGGGGGACCAATCATGTAGTAGGCTATCATTGAGAAGATCGATCCTGAAAAACCTTTATTTAGGCCCTCATAATGGCCCCGAAAGTTAAAACTACTAAAAATAGTAAATTGCCAGAAAACTATTTTAAGCCAGTTGGAAAAGGTGGGTGGCCACTGATATTCACCTGGATCAATTGTCCCTCCTTAGGAAGAAATGGTCTCCATTTCTTTGAGTTCCCGGGGGAGAGGGAAAAGTGTTTGCTAAATCTGCATCTTGGTGAGCTTCTTGCCTTGCTGGAGATGTCACACTGCTCAGTTTGTGGAAGTCTATCACAAACCTGTTGAGGTTGAGTTTGTTCAACAAGTTGAGATACATGAGAGGAAGGTGTGAAAAAGGAATCTTTGCACTTTGCTGCAGCCTTGTCGACCTGATTTTGTTGGATAGAAGGTGCTTGGGCCGAGGCTATAGTGGTTGCAGTGTCCTTCTGTTCTCCTTTTGAATAGATTGTGAAGAAGATAAATTTTGTAGTATGAGATACTACCTTGTGACACTTTTTAGGTGGAACAGTAGTTGGAACTACCTCTGGTATTCTGTAGAGATGACCCCCCAGTGAAACAATGACACTGCGGGGTCGAGACTCATAAACAACATGGCACTTCCACATATATGCTTGGCCCAAGAGAACATCACAGACATCCAGTGGGGCAACATCACATAATACCTCATACTTGAAGGGTTGGATGTCGTATGACAATCGACATTGTTTGCTGACATGGAGATCTTGTCCTTGGTGAAGCCACTCGATGTTGTATGGTTGCGGGTGTGGTGTTGTCGACAATCCCAACTGTTTGACGACCTCTATTGAGATGAGGTTCTTCTGTCTTCCGCTATCAACAATAAAATGCAGTGGGGTCCCCTTCACCCACATATGTGAATGAAAAAGGCACTCCCTTTCTTAAGGATTTGTTGCTTCTTTTGGTTGAATTGTTGCGGTTGCAAGAATAACAGTGGGGTCCACGTCAATGATCTGTCCTTTACTAGTATTTTCAGAATCAAATTTTGAATCAGGGTTCGGCTCTTTGTCTTTGATCTCGGCCACCAATGACTATTTTGAGAGACATTCATTGGTGTTGTTCTAGGGGATTTTGTGGAACTCGCACCATTTTTCGGTGTCCTTCTTTGTCTTCCTGTGACCCTTCTTTTCCTATGTCTTGGACTGGTTTTTGGGAGACTGTTTGTTAGGGCCATCTTTGTCATACTTTGGTTGTTGCGGATTTGCAGACTTGAACTCCCATTTGTTCTGGTGCTTAAATTTCTTCTCAATTTTAACAACATATCGATAAGCAACACCGAGTGATGAGATGTCCAGAAAATCCATTTCAGTCTGGTTGTATCTGTGTAGAGCCCCACGGTATTTAAGAACCAAATGTTGCTCAGAGTCTTTGATACCCATCTTGGTGCGCAAGGTATGAAAGGTATTGGTGAACTTCGGAACTGCTTGGCCCCTCTCTTGCTACAATGTGGTCCATCTCATGTACTGGTCCTCATAGTTTCCAACAGGGTAATACTGTTCCTTTACCGTATCCAAAAAAAAATCCCTAGTGGGCTCGGCCCCATATATTCCAAACTCCTTTGTGGAACTTTGCTCCCAGTAAGTTTCCCACCAATGTTTGACATGAGGGAGAGCTTTAAGGAGTGTGAAGGTGATCTTTTCTCTGTCGAAAAAATTGTGAATAGTTAAATAACCTTCTAGCATATTTAACCATTTGTTTAGGGATTTTGCATCTATTTGTCCTTCAAATATAGAAATATCAAAATTAACTTGTACCTTGTGTTGGAGCCGCCTTCTTCTAAATAAGTGAGATGTTATACTTAAAGTCCAAAAAGCTAGTTTCAGGATTTCGTTTATTTCGTGACGCTACCCACTATCCTTAGTATCCCGACATGCGAAGTGGTGATAATGGTTTTAAAGTTTACCCAGGTTAGTGTCAAGAGTAAATCATTCTAAACCCTTGTTAAGCACTATCATGATTTTGCGACTCGGCAATCACTCTCCCCAAAAGAAGTACCTTCATAGCTCCGAGTGACAAAGTCACAATATTCATTAATTAAGAATGGGTTGATTAAGAGCTTAAGTTAGATCATGAGTAATCAAATAAATCACATCATCGCAATTTTGGGTTTTTTGGGATCGAAGGTTAGGAGTGAAATCTTTTGATACAACAAACGCTGAAAAAAGGGGATTAAACAATAAATCATACTTGATTAAAGGAACTAAACTAGATTAATCAACACAGTAAACAACCTTTGACATGCACCATCTACAGAGTAAGTTTTAAATGTTTTTGCATTTTTTTGTGTTACGACTTGTCAAGCATTTATGGCATTTATTTGAATTTCAGTGAGGTGATAGATAGTAGGGATTCTCCTTCGACTGGGCCAAGATGTTGTCTGACAGTCTGACTAGTTGAATTACCGAATATTGAGCACAGAGGGCAAGTAAGAAAGCAACTTCATTCTTTATGTCTTCTTACATCATGGATTCCATATGCTTCATGAAACCCTTCCCATTAATGAAATGGAGCTAGGCTCCATCTAATACAGAGCCTATTCATGTCTACCACTCGAAGCTATGGGAGGATAATGCCAAAGAATTCACTTACGAAATCTTCAACTGGGTAATGGTGCCATTGCATGTCGCCATCTTCGGCCAGCCACCACCCAGGATTTTGGATAACGTTGCGACCAACCTGAGTAGCATGGAATATTGGTATATAGAGGTGAAATTTTCATATATTAGGGTTTTTGGCACCTTTGTGCCCCCATATTCTCTACTGCTAATTTTGCTAGATAATCTATTGTGTCACGAGATTTCCAGGCAGACTGTGCTCGACGGAATAAGAAAAGAGCTCAAAGGAGTATCAAAGAAGGTATGGCTACCCTTCCCCATTCATATTGGCACATATTCCTTGTTAGATTTTGGCCATGACAAAGTCGAGCCTATGGTTTTAGAAGAAATGAAGTTGGTGGATATTGAGTTCAAGAAGCACGACCCTAGTAAGGTTGTGAGCAATCACCTGGCGAGTTCTGGCCTAAAGAGATATGAACATGAGGATTCCCCTCATGATGAAATATTCTAGGGTGAGAGGTCCTACTTAGAAGTCCTAATTCAGATTCAAGCCTTGCCACCTAGAGATAAGGCTGATTTCTTTAAATTCTAGGAGCACTGGTGGAGTTGTCTCCCTCAAATTTTACAAGGTGAAACCCCAAAGCTTCCAGTCACACAGAAGACAGGGGTAAAAGGTTCAAAGGACTTAATTACTAACAAGGAGAAGAACCAAGAGAAAATAGGGGAGGCTGAAACCTCAGAGCGAGGAGCCAAAATCCCCTACCAACAGGAAGGAAACCCTGAAAAGGGTACGCTGGGTAAGCAGGCCCAAGGTCAAGCAGAGATTCCCTCAAAAGGGTCAGTCGACTCATTACTGCTCATGTCAAACAAGTCGGCCATAGATACTAACTTGAAACAACCATCCAAGGAAATCAGCAATCCGATTTCCATTATCACACCCTTACAGTTCACAAAGGGGGATCTCGATGCGAGGTGGATCTTCAATGAAGAACTGACGCCCATTTTCGAAGAGGAGCTGCCTCCTAACAAATTTTTCTTTGATAAAAAAAGGATGGTCGTGGTGAGACAAGGATTATATCAAAGGGAGGGCGTAATAGCTAAAAAATTTAAAATCATGACAGATTGAAAGGTCGAGAAAGAGGAATAATTCACAGATAAGATAACAGTAACACTAACGGCTTATGCTACAACAAATCAATACTCAATTGGAATTCTGAAGGCCCAGTTGAAATGAAAGAACGTCTTGATAAGAAAATTAGAAGCTAAAGTGGCTACTGCTGAAGTGAATGTCAGGGACGAGGTGAGAAAAAGCCTTGAGCAAGCATTAATAGTAGATCTGCAGGAGATTGAGAAGTTCAGATCTGACCTTGAGAAGGTGTGTCAGTTGATGCAAATTATCCAAACACAGGTAAGCCAACAGGGCTTACCTAATTAACCAAATTATAGATTTACAATTGAAATTGGAGGTGGCCGAGAATCAAGTTTTAGACATAAAAATGTTCATATTCCAAGATGCTGAAATCCGAAATAAGGTATTAAAGGCTCAACAAAACCTACTTGTAAAAGTAGGAACCATTCAAAACCATTTCCAGATGATATATGAAGTGTTAGAAAATATTTATTTGAGAGAAAGAGAATTTGAGGTAGCATAGGTCACTTTCCAAGATGTTTTTATAGCTACGGTGAAGATAGAGACGGTCGACGGCTCCAAATTATCCATCACAGAACAAACTAGAGGAAATATCTTACTAAACGTCTGGGAGCAGAATATATCAGAAAGCAGGGGGAAAGATAATGAAGTGATGAATTCTTGTGAGGAAACATTCACCTTGATAAGTAAAAGTTTGTTAGACCTTGACAATGAAGGAAGTGTTGGGACGTTGGGCAAAATCAATATAGCTAAACACCTGCTAGACATCCAAGAAAATATGGAGAAGGAATAAGTGGAGATATCCCAGATAAGCCAGGTCGATATGGACCAAGTGGACAAATGGCTAGTAAAACCAAGTTTACAATTATGCTCCATCATCGCGAAAGACCGAAAAGTAGGGAAAAGGTTGCTACAATTGGCGAAAAGTTGTTACACCTTTGAGGTAAGCAAAAAAACAGAGCCTTCCAGGTTAATAGCCTAGTTGGTGGAAAGGTGTGTCATTTTCATCGAGCAGGTGAAGGGGTAGGTTTCTGGTGCTAAATAATGACAGATTTCAAGCCATTCTATTTTTGGAGCCAGAAGAGAAGAGAAAGAAGGTGCTCTGCCCTTACAAGGGAAGACAAAGATAAGGAGATGAAATGGTCCATTTTTTTTATTTGTAACTGACAAGTTTCCAGAAGGATGACAATTCTAAATGTTCATAATTTTTGTTTAAATAGGCATCGAGGAAGAGATGAAAGGGGCCTTTTTTTTTGGTGATAGATTGTAATAGAGAAAGTTCTTTTGAGCCAGGATTAATACAAGGCGAATTGAAGACTCCATATTCCGTCCAGATTGAGTTATGTGTTTTCCTCTGTTATTTCATGTTTCATGTCATTTTTTACATATACGTCTTTGATGAATGTTTTAGCTGCAATTTAGTATAACTTCTACTGTGGTGATCAGTCTCTAGCTATTTAGTTATTTATAGTTTTTCCTCTGTATCGGCTACTAGCAGGTACAAGACATATGAATTACTTGGATCTCTATATTATATGCTTTCATCAAAGTATTATTGTCCTTTCTTATTCTGCTACAGTGTGGGATTCTTATGAAATTGATGCCCCACATTGTTGACAGCTTTATGTTTTCCAACTCGGTCTCAAGATTTTAACTCAGTTACGGAAAATGACCGTCGATTTCGTTAAACCCTTTGTTTGGCTTTGTTCTCCCCATGACTGCACCCATCGTAAGGCAACCCAACATCAAACCTAGCCTATCAGGTCAAACCATCATCGATTTGAATCTTTTCGATACCATACTTAAGACTGCCATCACCCGAATAGAGCTCGAACGTTCATGGTCTGCCATCGAACGAGATATCAGTATTCAAGAATATTTGGAAGTTAGGCAAAGACAACTTAGACATCGGTTGTAGCCTCATCCCCCAAAGTTGTCTCCCCCCTTTTTATTTTACTCTTTTCAGATGCTTAGACTCTACACTTTATAGCCTTAAGTATAGACTCGGGACCAAAATCTTTCTGGTGCCATTGTCGGGGACGGAGAATCATGTCACTTTCCCATGAGAAAACGACATTTCCAAGTTTCATTTTTTGATAGTGAACAAAGACCAAACACCTTGTTAAGGCTAAACCTTCATCATTCACTTGGTGACTCCACTCTTAAGTAAGCTGGCATCCTTTTGAAAGAACACCATACAAAACCTAGATGCCAAACAGATAGTGCCAATTTTCGACCCTAAAAAAATACTAACACCAAGGGGTACTTTTAAAAAAAACGTGGTTGCATATCAACCCAAGTCCAATTAGTCTAAATATAATACCTTTCTCGAACCATCCCCCTCACTAGAAATTCCTCTCAGGAAAACATCAGACAGTGTTGTGGAAGCTGAAACCCTAAATTCTGAGCAGCTCCTACCCAAGATCAAAACCGAGACCTCTCCGACGACCTCTTACGCTACAAGGGGTGACACTCCTACCTTGAATCTCATCCCTATCGATATCCCATTGACTCTAAACCCCTCCATCACTCAAGGCCTTGAAGAAGTTTTCATGTACACGGACTCGACACTAGTGGGTTCTCCTATTTAAATATCCTACAAGTCAAAGGAGACGAGTCCACATATACCTTCTTCTCCTTTTTCTTCTTCCACCACCCCTGGTAAAACTTTTCCTAAATTTTCCCTTTTCCACCTCAGGGAATCCAAAGAGTCTCTATACATCTTTGCCAACCCTCTTTATAACGCATCGATTTCCTCTCCATGGCCACCACCGGAGGAGGAGTAGGGGGAATAGGAGGCCAAGGCCAACAACCGCTTCCTAGGGTTTTTACCAAGGTAGCCACTAGATACACCCCCTTGGTCCTTCAAGTACCTCTCCATGATCTACCTGAGAACTATATGAAAAACCTACCCAATTTCATAGGAGAAGGGGATCTAACTAAAGCTAAGCATATCAATGTTTTTGATCAATTCGCTGATATTCTAGGGCTCGAGCATGAGGATGTGTATTCCCAATTGTTTGTCCAAACCTTTGAGGGACAGGTGAGAACTTGGTTTCGAAGCCTGCCCCCAGGTTCAATCATATCCTATGATGCGCTAGAAGACCTCTTTCTTAAAAAATGGGGCTAAAGAAAGGATCATTTATACTATTTGACCGAGTTCGAGTCTTTAAAGAAAAAGGGATCTGAAACTGTTATGGAATTTATCCAAAGGTTTAACAATTTATACAATAAGATCCCTGTTGTAGTTAAACCGTCCCAACCCATAGCCAAAATAACCTTCGTAGGAGCTTTTGAACCATATTTTTCTCTACTATTAAGAGAAAGGAGAGGGGCCAACCTAACCCGAATGCAAGATGATGCTGTGGAAATTGAGTCAAACATGATGGCCTCAGGTAAATTGAAAAGGAAAAGTGATATGGGAAACAAGGAAACTAAATGTCTTAGAGAACAAGCAGGGCCCTCTAGATCTGGAAGATCCTCAGATGACAAAATGGATGACATGGCTAGGATAATCAAAGAACTATCAAACAAAATCTCGAGAAAGGAACTAGTCCAATTGAAAGCTGATCAATTCGTTAAAAGAGAATTCAGGAGAAATCCCAATCCTCAGTTTCAACCAAGACAAATTAAAAATGAAGACCAAAGATCCAAGTACCACTAAAAAATGAAAATTTTATTGGGGAAAATGATATGCAAGAGTTTGAAGACTTGGAGGAAGACATAAACAACTTAGGTGATGATGGTATACAACCTCACTTGACGAAGGAAGATTATGACAAGTCCCTTAACACTGAATAATCATCAGTTGAAAACAAAAACCTAAACGACGTTGATGATCCCGCTCATCAAAGAATGGACGACACCATATTGGCCGAGCTCTAGCGCAAATACAATCTGAGACCCAGAAACAAACCTGCGTTGGCTAAGCAACCCAAGAAATTTTTTCCTAGGGGAAAAATATATGAGCCCGCCCAAAAAGAGACCGAGATGCAAAATGACGTAGGGGTAGACTCGCAGAATACCAACGTAAAAGGGGCTGAAACCCAAGCAGGAAGAACTAAGGCAACAGAAACACGGACATCCGAAACTAGAAACGTTGAGAATAAAACAATGCTACTAAATAAAATGGATAAGGGAGAGTCAGATGTTTCAACCAAGGAAACGGATAAAATTGTGGGAGTTATCTACCTAGAAAATGAGATAAAAAAGGATCAAGATACCAATACTTTTGGTTGAGTTGGCAAAGAATCCTATGTACTGAAAACAAATAACCAAGATGATAAATTTTTCAGATCTAGAGAGTCAGTCCGACGTAATAAATCTGGAATATGACAAGCCTAATATCACTTTTGGTCCACATTTTGAAGGTTCCAGAGATACCGTCACCCCCTTCTATATTACCCTAAAAGTGCATGATCGACAATTGCATAATTGCATGTTGGACTCTGGTGCCTGTCATAATGTAATGCCCAAATATATTATGGATAGAACAGGCCTCGAAATCACCAGACCCTATGGAGATCTTTACTTGTTCGATTCAAGGAGAGTTAAGTGCATGGGCATGATCAAAGATTTAGTAGTCACCCTCGCCCAGATTCCGGTAAAAAATGTCCTAATGGATGTAATTGTCGCCGATATACCCCTGAAGTATGGTTTACTATTGTCTGGATCTTGGGGAGCGAATCTCAAGGGATCCCTCTAGCTGGATATGACCTACTCCACAATCCATGTTTTTGGTGGACAGTTCACATGGTTATACAGGGAAACACAGTTGGAATATATGGTAAGTGATCTATAGAATCATAACAATTACCCTGTTTACATTGTCAATCGAGACCTAGGAAATTGTATTCTGTCCTTTGACGATACTGAAGAAAATTGTACAGAAGAAAGTGACATCGATGAAATCGGAACTGAAAAGAAAGCTAAAAATATGCACAGCACTGGAACTTGGAAAATGTTCTTTGATGGAGCTTCATCGTGTGAAGGAGCAGGTGTGGGAGTGTTTTTTGTAGCACCTGAAAATGAATTTGTTTTTCCCTTCTCTTATAGGTTACAGTGGGACAAAGACTGCATAAACAATTTTTACAAATATGAAGCTCTAGTCTTGGGTCTGGAAGCTGCCAAGAAGCTAAACATAAATAATTTAGAGGTCTATGGAGACGTTGAACTGATTGTGAAACAGGTAAATTGGAAGTACCAGGCCAAGAACCTGAGAATGAGGTCCTACAAAAATTGCACCTGGGATCTAATGGAAAATTTATTCTCATCGGTAAAGATTCATTTCATCCCACGAGCCGAAAACTAGCAGGCCGATTCACTGGCCAAAGAAGCTTCGACTTTCACACCCCCTACTACTTTCAATTTAAAATACCACATAGAGGTAAGACACCGCTTTCAAATTAAAATACCACATAGAGGTAAGACACAGACCATACATAACAAACAACATATGACACTGGCAAGTTTTTGAAGATGACGAACAGATCAGAAAGTTCCTAGAAATGGTGGATGATTTCTTCGAAACCCACATTGACCAGGAAAACCAAAACGATCATACCTGGATTATTCCTTCTAGTGTTAAAAAGAAATTAGATCCCTAGGGACCTGAAACCCCTGGAAAGGTTGTTTGATCAAAACGACGTGCCTCCAGGGATGATTTTAAGAATGGAAATTTATTTTTAAATGTAGAAACCTTGGCGAATCTTACTAATCCTTCATATGCAAACTATAAATGATTGGCGATATTTTTGTAAAAATATTCAAATTTTTAAGTATTTTATATAGTTTTCATAAAATTTTAGTGATTTTTAAGCTAAAATAATTTTATCCTATAGAATTTGGGCGAATCATTTTTAAAATACCAAATCTTGTTTTTGGAAACACCATGAAAAATTAGCCCATGAGCGAAATTTGGCCCCTAAAATCATCCCTGCGTGCCTCTGAAGTCCACCTTGCAGCCCTAACCGGAGGAGGTCGAAGACTGTGACATGGTCACCACCAAAGATCCTAGGATAGTGAAGTTGTCAAAGTATCTTCCTTCTGAGATAAAAATCAAGTTTAAGGACTTACTCGGGTGGTATAAAGATGTCTTTGCATGGTCTTATGATGAGATCAAAACCTACGACACCTCTGTGATCAAGAAAAAAATACCTTTGAAACCTGGTATTAAACCCTTCCGACAGAAGCTCAAACAAATCAACCCCATTTTACTACCTGTGGTTGAAAGAGAATTGAAAAAAATGTTAGATGCAAAAATAATTGTACCTCTCAGGTACTCTAACTGGGTGGTGAACTTAGTCCTGGTTAGGAAGAAAAATGGGGAGATCAGACTGTGCGTAGACTTTAGAAATCTAAACAAGTCCTCTCTCAAAGATAACTATCCTCTACCCAAAATGGATCACATTTTGGAAAAAGTAGTCGGGGAAAATAGGATGTCGATGATCGATGGGTTGTTCGGTTATAATCAAATTGCTGCCATGAGCATGATAAATAAAAAACAGCCTTCACCACCCCTTGGGGCACATTTATGTATGAAAAAATGCCTTTTGGTTTGATGAACGTAGGTTCTACCTTCCAACATGCTATGGGAATCGCCTTCATCGGTGAAAAATATAAATTTGTGGTCATCTACCTCGATGACCTGACTGTCTTCTCCAAATCCTATGAAGACCATCTACTACACCTGAAGCAAACGTTTGAAAAATGCCAAAAATTTGGTTTGTCTTTAAACCCCAAGAAGCCTCACTTCGCGATGTAGGAAGGTAAACTCCTAGGCCACATTGTGTCTCAGGACGGAATTAAAATTGACCCTAAAAGGGTGGAATCTATAGACACCATAAATATTCCTAGGCTTATAAAAGAAATTCATTCATTTTTAGGAAAAATAAATTTTTTGAGAAGATTTATCCCGAACTTTGTTGGAATCGTGAAATTGATCACATATATTCTCAAGAAGAATAGTGAAGTGAAATGGATGGCAGAGGCTAAGGTGTCATTTGCACTCATCAAGAAAGTTATCAAGAAAGTGCCCATATTAGCAGGCTGTGATTACCTAAAGGATTTCCTAATTTTCTCGTTCGCCTCCAAACACACAGTGGCGACAGTACTCCTTCGGAAGAATGAAGAGGGTTTTGAGCAACTAATAGCCTTTTTTAGTAGAAGTCTTAGAGATGTTGAAATTAGATATGATATAATGGAGAAACAAGTGTATGCTATGGTTAAGGCTTTGAATGCTTTTAGAACTTACGTGCTACACTGCAAGGTAATCTCATACGTTCCGACTTGTTTTGTGAAGGATATATTGGTCCAGCCTGACAGCGATGGAAATAGTTGTCGGTGGCTCGCTAAAATTCAAGAGTTCGAACTAGAGTTAAAACCGACGAAACTAGTAAAGGGACAAGGTCTATCTAAGCTCTTGGCAGAATCAAATTTCAAAGCGCTCAGAATAAATAACTTGCAAGGATATGAGGGACAGGGGGATGTAAACGAGCCTAACGACCAAATAGCTATATCTAGAATTGAAGAGAATTTTGTCTTATCTGATTGGTATAAAGATACAATGTCCTACCTACTGACCCTGAAATGCCCTAGCGATATATCTCTAGCTAAAGCCAGAACACTTAAGTTGCATGTGGTGAAGTACTACATATCCGAAAGTCAACTGTATTGGAAGGACCACTTAGGCTTCTTACTGGTTTGTTTGGTAGAATCGGAAACAGAGGGGGTCATAAACGAATTCCATGAAATAGTGTGTGGAGGGAATCATGCCTGGAGGGAAACAACTTATAAAATCCTGAGGGCAGGATATTATTGGCCTAAAATTTTCTCAGATGTCAACATCAAAGTCAGAGCCTGTAACCCTTGCCAGTTGTTTGCAAGAAAATAGAAGCTCCCAGTGCTACCTCTGGTTCCTGTCAAAACCGAAGCCCCTTTTCAACAATGGGGGTTAGATTTATAGGCGAAATCAACCCACATTCTAGCACTCAACACAAATGGATCCTCACCACCATAGATTATTTCACCAAATGGGTGGAGGCTATTCCCACTAGGAAGATGACCGATTCGGTGGTGATAGATTTCTTGGAAGAGAGCATATTGTCCATATTTGGTTGTCCCCGAAAGATAGTGATGGATAATGCCCAGGAATTCAAGTCTATGGCAATGGTCAGCTTTTGCCAAAAATATAACATCATATTGGGCCACTCCATAGCATATTACCCTCAAGGTAATGGGTTAGTTGAATCATTAAATAAAAGTTTGATTACCATAATTAAGAAGGTGTTGAGCAAAAAAAAAAGATCTTGGCATGTATACTTAAAGTACGCCTTATGGGAAAATCGGATAGGTACAAAGAAATCCATTGGTACTTCTCCTTTCCAAATGGTGTATGGGACTAATGTGGTTTTACCTATAAATTTGGCGCTCCCTGTAATGAATCTCTTGAAAGATGAGAGAGAAGAGCCAAACCATGACACAAGAAGAATAAATCAGTTGATCGAGGTCCAACAACATAGGACCGAGGTGAATGTAAGGATGCAGAAATACTAGGACAACATGAAAGCACTATTCGATCGTAAAGCCAAAAACAGGGATTTCCTCCCCAACGATTTGGTTTTGAAATGGGATGCTAGGAGGGAATATTCGACAAAACATGGTAAATTTTATCATATCTGGTATGGACCGTTCAAAGTCTCAACTTCTTAAGGGAAGAATTCATTTTTGTTAGAGAATTTGGATGGTGAAACTCTCAGCACCCTTGTCAACGGGCGTTATTTAAAGAACTACATGCAGTAAATGAGTTCCAAATCTCCATTGTATATACTGATTTGTTTTCTTTTTCCTTTTTTTTCTCTTCTTCATAAAATTTTTCGGTAAGTTCACTTTCATCTTGAATAAAACAGGTTGTCAATTTCCTAGAAGTAGAAACTTAATTTTTGACACACAGAGTCTCATAAATCCTGATAAACCTAATACTCTGCGTGTTTTTTCATACAAGCCTCTGAATTACAACCCAAACTGCAAAGGAGAAAAGGATGGCCAGGTAATAGGAAATTGACCCACCAAAATAGGTGACAAATGTTTTTATTTTAGAGGAAAAGGAAGTGGTAAGGTCGAGGTATGAATTCCCTATGTATCTGGTTTTCAAATGAACATCTCTTAAATGCAGTAGTGGTCTCACAAGTATGATGTATTCACCTAAGTCAGGATTGCATGATAACATCCAGTTTTTTGAGGTCCATAGTCTTCTCTCTTTCCCTTTTTCACCCTTGGTCCTCTCTCCTTAAGCTCTGACACATGCTTGTACCATCCACAGAGGAAAAGAGATTCCGCTTCAATTCGGGAAACTAGCGAACGTCTCTGGAAGTGAGCTGGTCTTCACAGCTCCTAAGTCCCATGTTGAACAAGGCCATGCGTAGGTGGATCCTAACTCTCTTAGGTCTTTTAACAATGGTCAAATGGTTAAGTCTTGCTCAGAAGAAGACCCCTGGAAATGAATTCACCCCTTTTTTTTTCTCTCCGCAGACTAGGGCGTAGAGAAGGTTAAGAGAAAGTTGGTCCAGAGCACTCAAAGCAAGTCGATAGGAATTTGTTACAAATTTTACACAGATACACCCCTGGTATAATTTATACAAATTGATTTCCCCCACTCCACTTTTCAAAAGTAAAGTATAAGGTATATGGTGAAAGGAACTTCATAATTGATTTCCCCCATCTAGTCCAAAGAGATGATGAAAGGAAATCCATAAAAATGATTGCCCTCATCTCAACATCTAAATGAAAGATTATAGTTTGGAGTGGTGAAAGGAAATCCAATGAAGGGAACCAGATAACTTCACCGGGGTAATGAACATGATCGTTGGCAGTGAAGCAATGTCTAAGATATCTATAAGGCTGTCATACATGAATCATACTATGCTCTGGTAATCCTATTTATCGGAACTGGATCTACATATCATGTTTATTGTGGGACTCCTTGATTAAAATCATGGATTTTACTTCATTGATGCAATCTAAAACCAATAGGACCTGTTGAATTTCCTAAGATTTGTTTGGACCGTCTTGAGTAGACCCGATTTCAATGTTAAGGAAGGGAAAGTTACCATGGACTGCAACTGAGCTTATAAAGTGTTCTGAGTTTGAAAGATTTCCAGAATTAATTTTGGAACCTCAAGGTTCTCTCTATATCCTCTTTCCCAACCGGTTTCTCGAAAGAAAATTGATGACTCCATTTACCCATACAGGCACTCGGTCTACTGTTCTTCTCGTCTCGCGAGGAGGCGAGATCCCTAGTTGGAGCCTAAGTTGGAGCCGCCTTCTTATAAATAAGTGAGATGTTATACTTAAAGGCCAAAAAGTTAGTTTCATGATTTCGTTTATTTCGTGACACTACCCATTGTCCTAAGTATCCCAACACGCGAAGTGGTGATAACTCTTTTAAAGTTTACCCAGGATAGTGTCAGGAGTAAATCATTCTAAAACTTTGTTAAGCACTATCGTGATTTCGTGACTTGACGATTTCTCTCCCAAAAACCAGTACCTTCGTGGCTCCGAGTCGCGAAGTCATGATATTCATTAATTAAGCATGGGTTAATTAATATCTTAAGTGAGATCATGAGTAATCAAATAAATCACATCATCACGATTTCAGGTTTTGGGGGATCAAAGGTTAGGAGTGAAATCTTTCGATACAACAAACGCCGAAAAAGGGGGTTAAAGACTAAAGAAAACTTGATTAAAGGAACTAAACTAGATTAATCAACGCAGTAAACAATATTTAACACGCACCGTCTATGGAGTAAGTTTTAAATGTTTTTACGTTTTTTCGTGTTATGACTCGTCAAGCATTTATGACATTTATTTGAATTGCAGTGAGGTGACAGATAGTAGGATCTTGTTTTTTAATTCTAAATCTTTCTATTAAGTGATTTGACCGTTATGTTGGCAAGGACACCAAGGGTTTAAATGACCAATATAGAGAGTTGTTCCTTCATTATTTCAGTTCTCATTTCTATTTGTGCGTAGAGCCATTTTACCAGATTAACCATTATTTATGCTTTTCAATTTTTTCAACAGGAGGTCCAGTTGTAGGTTTCTCTATCATGGCTCCACAAAAAATGTCCAAGGTAGTTGTTGAGAGTTCAGGTCAGGGTAGACATGGTTTCTGATACCTCACTATGGTGTATTAATGTTGTCAATACTTGGTCATATGTTTCCAACATTTTTCAATCCAAGTCTGTAAGTTGTTCGGATGATTTTAGCGACAATGAGAACGACGACTTATCAACCAAATACAAAATTGTCGCTCAAGCAGAGATGAAAAAAATAGCAGCAAGGCCCCAACTTCTTCCCTATTGTGATATGATTAGGTGGGTGCTGGACCATGTGGATATCCCAACCAAAATGATTATCAACAAACATAAGGTAACGATCGGGACTTTCAGGCCAGAACATTTGCGGGCAATGTATAAATTGTCACCCACACTGAACCTCACTCACAATGCTGAATTTCTAGAAGGTTTCAAGAAGAAGGAGTGGGAGTAGTATGCAAGAATTTTGTCCGATATGATCAAATATTGCATCTCACACCCTGCGAAATTCAGGGCCGACACTAACAAGATCTATTCAATCTCCTCCTTGGAGCCACAATTCAAGTACATAGCAATGATGGCCTGCAGGTTGTATGGGAGGGAGGACACTACCTATTTTTTCATCCCATGGATACCACTCATTCATACAGTTGTTGAGGGCATCTCATTTGACTGGGATAAGATGTTGTCTGATAGTCTAACCAATCGAATTACCAAATATCGAACATAGAGGGAAAGTAAGAAAGAGACTTCATTATTTGTGTCTGCTTACATCATGGATGCCATCTGCTTCATGACACCCTTCCCATTAATGAACTAGAGCTGGGCTCTATCTAATACAAAGCCTATTCATGTCTACCATTTGAAGCTATGGGAAGATAATGCCAAAGAATTCATTTACAAAATGTTCAATTGGGTAATGGTGCCATTGCACGTCACCATCTTCGGTCAACCATCGCCTAGGATTTCGGATAGTGTCGCAACCAACCTGAGTAGCATGGAAGATTGGTATATAGAGGCAAAATTTTCATATATCATGGTTTTCGGCACCTCTGTCCCCCCATATTCTCTACCGCTATTTTTTTCCAGATAAGCTATTGTGTCGTGAGATTTCCAGGCAAACTGTGCTCGGCAGAATAAGAAAAGAGCTCAAAGGAGTATCAAAGAAGGTATGGCCTCCCTTCCCCATTCATATTGGCACATATTCCTTGTTATATTTTGGCCATGCCAAAGCTGAGGCTATGGTTTTAGAAGAAATGAGGCTGGTGGATATTGAGTTCAAGAAGAACGACCCTAGTAAGGTTGTGAGCAATCACCTAGCAAGTTGTGGCCTAAAGAGATATGAACATGAGGATTCCCCTCATGCTGAAATATTCTGGGGTGCGAGGTCCTACTCGGAAGTCCTGAGTCAGATTCAAGCCTTGCCACCCGGAGACAAGGCCAATTTCTTTAAATTCCAGGAGCATTGATGGAGTTGTCTCCCTTAGATTTTACAAGGTGAAACCCCAAATCTTCCGATCACACAATAGACGGGGGTCAAAGGTTCAAAGGACTCGAGTCCTAACAAGGAGAAGAACCAAGAGAAAATAGGGGAGGTCGTAACCTCAGAGATTGGAGCCAAAATATCCTACCAACAGGAAGGAAACCCCAAAAATGGTACGTCGGGTAAGCAGGCCCAAGGTCAAGAAAAGATGCCCTCAAAAGGGTCAAATGACTCATTACCGCTCATTTCAAACAAGCTGGCCACATATGCTACCCAAAAACAACCATCCAAGGAAATCGACAATCCAATTTCCATTATCACACCCTTACAGTTCACAAAGGGGGATCCCGATGCGGGGTGGATCTTCAATGAAGAACAGACACCCATTTCCGTAGAGGAGCTGCCTCCTAACGAATTTGTCTTTGATAAAAAAAGGAAGGTCGTGGTGAGACAAGGATTATATCAAAGGGAGGGTGTAATGGCTAAAAATTTAAACTCATGATAGATTGAAAGGCCGCAAAAGAGGAATAATTCACAGACAAGATAGCAGGAACACTAGGGGCTTATGCTACAACAAATCAGTACTCAATTGGAACTCTAAAGTCCTAGTTGAAATGAAAGAACAAGCCTTGAGAAAATCAAGGACAAGGTGAGAAAAAGCCTTGAGCAAGCCCAAATAGATGATCTGCAGGAGATCAAGAAGCTCAAATTTGACATTGAGCAGGTGCACCAGTCGACGCAAATTAGCCAAACATAGGTAAGCTAGTAGGGGAAACAAATTATAGAGTTACAATCGAAATTGGATGTGGCTGAGAATAAGGTTTTAGACATAAAAATGTTCAGATCCCAAGCCGTTGAAATCTGACATAAAGTATTAACGGCTCAACATAACCTGCCTGTAAAGGTAGGAACCATTCAAAACCATTTCCAGATGATAGATCAAGTGTAAAAAAATATTTCTTTGAGAGAAAGAGAAGTTGGGGCAACACGTGTCACTTTCCAAGACATTTTTATAGCGATGGCGAAGATAGAGATGGTCAACAACTCCAAATTATCCATCACAGAAAAAACTAGAGGAAATATCTTGTTGAAGGTCTGGGAGCAAAATATATCAGAAAGCAGGGGGAAAGCTAATGAAGTGATGAATTCTTGTGAGGAAATGTTCACCTTGATAAGTAAAAGTTTGTTAGATCTTGACAAGGAAGGAAGTGTTGGGACATTGGGAAAAATAAATATAGCTAAACACCTGCTGGACATCCCAGAAAACATGGAGAAGGAACAAGTGGAGATATCCCAGATAAGCCAGGTCGATATGGCCCAAGTGAACAAATGGCTAGTACAACCAGGTTTACAATTATGCTCCATCATCGTGGAAGACCGACAAGTAGGGAAAAGGTTGCCACAATTGGTGAAAAGCTATTACACCTTTGAGGCAAGCAACCAAACAGAGCCTTCCAGGTTAATAGCCTAGTTGGTAGAAAGGTGTGTCATTTGCATCAAGCAGGTGAAGGGTCAGGTTTCTAGTGCTAAATAATGACAGATGTCAACCCATTCTATTTCTAGAGCTAGAAGAGAAGAGAAAGAAGGTGCTCTGCCCTTACGAGGGAAGACAAAGATAAGGATATGAAATGCTCCATTTTCTTTATTTGTAACTGACAAGTTTTCAGAATGATGAAAATTCTAAATGTTCAGAATTTTTGTTTAAATAGGCATCGAGGAAGAGATGAAAAGGGCCTTTTTTTTGTGATAGACTATAATAGAGAAAGTTCTTTTGAGCCAAGATTAATACAAATTGAATTGAACACTCCATATTCCTTCAAGATTGAGTTATGTGTTTTCCTCTATTATTTCATGTTTCATGTCATTTTTTACATATACATCTTTGATGAATGTTTTAGCTGCAATTTAGTATAACTTCTACTGTGGTGATTAGTCTCTAGTTGTCTAGTTATTTACATTTTTTCCTTTGTATCGGCTACTAGCAGGTACAAGACCTGTGAATTACTTGGATCTCTATATTATATGCTTTCATCAAAGTATTCATGTCCTTTCTTCTTCTGCTACAGCATGGGATTCTTCTGAAATTGATGCCCCACATTGTTGATAGATTTATGTTTTCATACTCGTTCTCAAGATTTTAACTTAGTTACAAAAAAAGACCTTCGATTTCGTTAAACCCTTCGTTTGGCTTCACTGAATTTTCCTCGTATAATATAAAATTGAAACAAGCATTTTAAAACATCAACCCTCTTTTAAAGGCTCTGTTCTCCCCATTACTGCCCCCATTGTAAGGCAACCCAACCTATCAGGTCAAACTAGAATCACTTTGAATCTTTTTGATACCATACTTAAGACTGCCATCACCCGGACAGAGCTTGAACGTTCATGGTCTGCCATCGAATGGGATATCAGTATTCAAGAATATTTGGAAGTTAGGCAAAGACCATGGATGATTTTAGGGGCTAAATTTCGCTCATGGGATAATTTTCCATGGTTTTTCCAAAAACAAGATTCGCTATTTTAAAAATGATTTTCCCAAATTCTATAGGATAAAATTATTTTACCTTAAAAATCGCCAAAATTTTATAAAAACTATATAAAATACTTAGAAATTTGAATATTTTTACAAAAATATCGCCAAACATTTATAGTAGGCATATGAAGGATTAGTAAGATTCGCCAAGATTTCTAAATTTTAAAATAATTTTCCATCCTTAAAATCATCCCTGGCAAAGACATATCAGAGATCGGCTATAGCCTCATCCCCTGAAGTTGTGTCCCCCCTTTTTCTTTTACTCTTTTCAGATGCTTAGACTCTACAATTTATAGCCTTAAGTGTAGACTTAGGACCAACACCTTGAAAGGCGAGGTGCTTCCAAAGTGGTTGCTTGATGAATATGCGCCTGTTGCTATTGGCAGACATTGAAGGATGTGGGAATAATCTTCCATCATTTCATCCCTCTGTCATGTGAGAGCTTTCTCAAGCAACAGACTGATAATATCCTCTGCTCCGTCCTTTTTCTTTTCTTCCACCATTGAGGGTTTCTTGAGTGTGCGAGTGCGATTGTCCTCAAGAGAGACAAGATCAAGACCCAACTTTCTATACTTGGACTTCGTCAGGGACATGCACTAAAAAAAGTGATCAAGAGAAGCATGCTCTGATACCACTGATCCAGATTATTTTCGGCATGAAATGAGAGCAGAGATATAATAAAGAAATGCACAAAGATATCATAGATATTCAATGATATAACATAAATGTATCAGAGATGAAACCATAAACACATATATACAATAATACTCGATTTCTATTAATGAAAGAAATGTACATAGACTGTAAAAAATACAGAGTGAAAGACTCGCTAGAATGGTGGCGGCTTATCTCTGAGAAGAGATGTGACGGATGCACTCATTCTCAAGAAGATGATTACAATGAGGCTCTCAAGGCCTTTTTACAATAACCCAGAATTCCAAAAACCCTAGAAATCCAAAAACCTAACCCTAGGAGATGAAGTGCCAAAAGTCATGTGGGCCCCGTTTGGGTAAGTTAGTACATTAACTTCCCGGGGTCGTAATTTTTGCATATGATCTCCATTTTAGGCGTATGATAGCCTGTTGGAAAGGTATCATTGAGGATATTCATTTTGGGGGCTCAATCATGTTGCAAGATATCATTGAGAAGATCGATCCTGAAAAACCTCTATTTAGGCCCTCAAAATGGCCCTGGAAGTTAAAACAACTAAAAATAGTAAATTACCAAAATTGTCAGAAAACTGTTTTGAGAGTTGGAAACGGTGGGTGGCCACCGATATCCACCTAGATTAATATTCCCTAGGATTATCAAACTAGGATTCCTTGGTTTGATAGCACTATAAGTATGACTACACAATAACATGTTCCCAAGATGAATAACTTCTTTGACTTGCAAGAAGTAGATGGAGAAAATGTCAAAATGAGGTTTTCCCAAAGTTTAACTGGTGAAGTGAAAAAATGGTTCAAAAACTTACCAGCTGCTAGCATTAATGACATTACTTCTTTTCACTAGTCTTTTCTCAATAGATGGAAAGTAAATAAAAATCAACTTCAAATATTATCTGAATATGAAAGTATAAAAAGAAACAAAGGGGAAAGTGTACACGATTATTGCACTTGATTTAGTAATCTTTATAATGAAATTCCAACAAACATTCAACCTCCTTAAGGCCTAGCTTTGATCAAATTCCATGATGGTTTTTATGCTCACATGTCTTATCAATTGAGAGAGAGAAATCCTACAACTTTGGAAGAAATGCAAAAATGTGTTGTGCGTGTAGAAGCAAATTTGTTGGCTAAGAGAGCTAGACAAAGAATTGAAAGGAGGGTAACTATAAAAGATGAACCATTCGCTTCCATTGTTGATGCTAAAATAGATTACTTAGTTAGAACTATGGAGAGAATGATGGAAATATTAGAAATCACTTATAGGAACCCACCAAGACAAAATCAACCTGGTCCTCAAATCATAAATCCTAATTTCAGGAGAAATCCTCTAGAAATTAGACAAAGAGAACATAGAGAACAAAGAGAACAAAGAGGCCCTGATCAACATATTAGGCCACCTCACCAAGAAAATTATGTTGATGAAGGGGAAGAAACAATTGAGGTACTTGATGATGTTCACATTAATCTTATGGGAGTAAATGATAATGATTCTATTTTTCTTATCCAAGAAGAACAAGATCTTTTCCTTCTGTCGCAAACTGAAGTTGATGAAGAATAATTAGAAAAACAAGCTTTTGAAAATGCAATAATGGAAGTTCATAGATAGTAAAAATTGAGAAGTAAAAATTCAAATGATAATCCAACCAAGAAATCTTTTGACTTTAAAAAGACAACATATACACTTACTAAGAAAGTTCTTGATAGTCCTCCAAGGAAAAATTCATAGGTCCCAACAAAAAGAATATCTGACTCTGTATCTAAAACAACTCAAACTAATCTTCCCTCCACCAGTCAACCTAGAGACACTTCATAGAATAATGTGGTAGAGAAAACAAATCTCCCTAATCAGAACAAAACTCCAACCTCATTTATCTTGAAAAGTGAATTAACAAACCTCAAAATACCTAGTCCTCTAACAAAATTGATAAATAAGAATGCTTATAGATCACAAGTGATCAAATCCCTCAACATAGAGGTAGGAATGGGAATAGACACAATAAACATTGTTGATGACCAACCAGAGTTGTTATTTGGGCCTAAAGTTGATGGAAAATATGAAAGTGGTGTTGTACCTTCGTTTTATGTTAGTTTAAATATTCATGACAACACTTTGCACAATTCCATGCTAGACTTTGATGCTTCTCAAAACCTTTTGCCTATGGCTGTCATGGATAAATTGGGACTTGATATCACTAGACCTTACAAGGATTTATATTCTTTTGATTCAAGTAAAGTTAAATGCATAGGTCTAATAAAATATTTGTGTGTTACTTTGCACAAATCCCAACCAAAATCATGGTAATGAACATTGTTGTTGCATAAATACCTCCAAAGTATGGCATGCTATTGTCTCGCTCATGGGGAGCCAAATTACACGGTACCCTACAACTGGACATGTCTTATGCCACCATCTCATTATTTGGTCAGAATAGGAGATTATACGGGGAAAAACTTATGAAGTACATGGTAAGTAGTCAAGAGAAACCACATAACTACCCCTTATACTCTGTTCTTTCTGATCTTGACTCTTTTATTTTATATAATGATGGATACATGGAAAGAAAAATTGCAAACTTGGAGGAAAATAAAACAACCCCTGAAGAATACAAAACAATGATGGTACAATTTGATGAACCAAAAGAACCTCTGTGGAGTTTAGACTTTGATGGTGCTATTAGTAAGGAAGGATATGGATCTGGAGTGTGGGTTTCAAATTTAAAAACAATATATACAAAAAGCCATTCCTACAAATTGAATTTTTAGTGTACCAATAATATAGCTGAGTATGAAGCTTTAATGCTTGGTTTTAAATTGTTAAAAAATCTTGGTGCTAAGATAATTTCAATAAGGGGTGATTCTGAACTCATAATAAAACAGGTCAAAGGTGAATACTCTGCTAAACACCCGAGATTGAGAGCATACAAAAATGTTGTTCTATATTTCTTGCAGTGATTTAATGAATATGATTTGCAGGTGATTCCTAGAGGCCAAAACATACTTTCTGATGGTCTGGCTACCTCAACAACCACTTGTAAGATACCATTCCATCCAATAGCATAGTTGAGGTGAAGTGAAGAACTATTGTCCCAGACAATAGCATGTATTAGCAAGTTTTTGGAAATGATGAACATATTGAAGATTTTTTTCAATCCAAGAATGAGTTCGAATGTGAAAATATTGATGTAGATAGTGATGATGAAAATGAAAGTGTAAATAAGATAGATTTAGAAGAAATAAATGAAAAAAAAAATCTAGATTTTTTACAATTAAAGGATCATATTCTTCCTATAGGATTAGTCCCATTACAATAATTGTTTGATTTTGATGATGTAGCTAAAAAACCAAAAAATGAATCTACTATAAAAGAAGTTGAGAACTGTAACATAGGAACTGAAAAGGAACAAAAAATGATTAAACTATCAAAATCTTTACCTCCCGCTAAAAAACAGAAATATATAGAATTATTCAAAGAATTTATAGATGTTTTTGCATGGATCTATGAATACCTAAAATCCTATGATACTAGCATTATACAACATAAAATTCCCATAAGATAAGATCATAATCCTTTCAAACAAAAACTTAGAAGAATTAACCCAAAGTTGTTGCCTCTAATTGAAAAGGAAATACAAAAGATGTATGATGCTAAAATCATTGTCCCATTGAGATTTTCTAAATCGGTGTCCAATCTTGTTCCAACCAGAAAGAAGAGTGGAGAAATCAGACTGTGTACTGATTTCAGAAACCTCAATAACGTCTCTCTTAAAGACAACTATCCCTTGCCCAAAATGGACCATATTTTGCAGAAGGTAGTTGGATCTAGTAGAATTTCTTTGTTAGATGGTTTTTCTGGATACAACTAAGTGTTAGTCCACCCTGATGATCAGGAGAAAACAACATTTACTACACTCTGGGGCACTTTCATATATGTGAAAATGCCTTTTGGTTTAATGAATGTTGGGGCCACATCTCAGAGAACAATGGATATTTATTTTGTGGATGAACTTGGAAGATTCATAGTTATATACCTGGATGACATAACTGTTTTTTCAAAAACAGATGAAGAACACTTAATCCACCTCAAAAGAGTTTTTGAAAAATGTAGGAGATTTGGAATATCACTAAATCCAAAGAAAACATTGTTTGGTCTAGAGGAAGGTAAACTGTTAGGACACATCATATCCAAGGATGGAATTAAAATATATCTTAGCAGAATTGAAGCCATTCAAAAAAATAGATCATCCCAGAAACATAAAATAATTGCAATCTTTCATAGGAAAAATAAACTTTCTAAGAAGATTTATCCCTAACTTGGCAGAACTTCTCACAAACATAACAAATATGTTGAAAAAAGATACAAAAATAAAATGGACCATAGAAGCGAAACATTCTTTTGATTAGGTCAAACATGCCTTGACACAAGCCCCTATGCTTATCAGTCCTAATTATTCAAAAGATTTCCTCTTATTCTCTTTTGCCTCTAAGCATACCATTGCGACAGTTCTTTTGTAGAAGAACAATGAAGGAAATTAACATCGTATTTATTTCTCCAGTTGTTACACATTATTTTCGTCATCCCTTTGACCGTTAATGATGTAAACCTATCTGTTGCCTTCAGAGAGGTCAGTGGCTTGAGTTCCTGAAGAGAGAAGGGAGAAGAACTTTCCTGAGAAAAGAAGTTGTTTTTTCCTGTGTAAAAACCTTATAAAAAAGGAAGTTCGTAGGTTGTCTTATAAGCAGGGTGCGAGAATGCTTACACGTGGGAAAAACGAGCATTTTCTCGAATCTTCTAGAAGAAGAAACTTCCATGGTGAGGTGGAATATAAATGGTTTGGATCTTACTCTCTTTCATGATTTAGTGGGATCATCCTCGATAAAAAAATGAAACAGAGGTTCTGAGGATAGTTTTTGTGTCTCTGAGGCAACCTCGTTAAAAAATGAAACAGAGGTCTTTGAGCATGGTTTTCTGATTTCAAGCTCGTTAAAAATGAACCACTTACGAGGATAGTTTTTGCATATCTGAGTCAACCTCGTTAAAAAATGAAACAGAGGTTATGCGCATAGTTCTTGTTTCTATGTCAAGATCGTTAAAAAATGAAATAGTTTTCCCCCTCTCTGTTTGAGTCAAGTCCTTCATCTAGTATTTGAAGCTTCATTTCATTCTCCTTTGCAGTTGGATGAAATGAAGCTTGGGGGGCATTTGTGTCAGCCTCTAGACTTCATGCTGAAGTAGAGCCACTACTTTCTTAAGCTGGGGCTAAGTACCAACCATGCGTTGGGAAGTTACAAGCATAGTTTTCTATGGTTCAAGCTTGTGTAAAAATGAAACCACTTACCTCAAGCATAGTTTCCTTTGGTTCAAGCTTGTTTAAAAATGAAACTAGGTTCAAGCATAGTTTTGTTTAGATTTTAATCTTGTGTAAAAATTAAAATCCATCCCAAGCATAGTTTGGTTTTGTTTTAAAGCTTGTGTAAAAATAAAAACAATCTCGAGCTTAGTCTTTGTTCTTTCTCATGCTCGTAAATACATGAGAATAAGTTACCAAGCTTAGTCTTTGTTCTTTCTCATGATCGTAAATCAATGAGAATGTAACCGAGTATACTTTTATCACTTTTTCAGACTCATAAAGGTTATACGAAAAAGGAACCCCCTAGAGTTCTCTTTAAGCTCTTTTTAGACTCTCTAAACATGAAAATATTGTCGAGTGACCTTGTTCTTTTCACGCTCATTAAAGTATTTGAAGAAAATGTTTGTTGAGCAATAGTTTATCTCTTTTTCAGTTTCATCAGACTACTTTACGAAAAAGGAACTGAGAGAGTTTTCTTTAAGTGTTTTTCAGATTCTCTGAACATGAAAAACCCATGAGTTTTCTTTCTTTGGACTCATAAAACAAACATTGAAAGGCCCATATGGGACTAGACCACTCCTTCCTAGGGTTCGTTAAACATACTCCGAGGGACTCATCCAAAGGATGAGCTTACATTTACAAGCATGTGTTATCCTCCTCAATCTTGCGTAAAAATAAAGAGGTACTTTCCAGAAATGGTGGGGGAAAATTTTGGAAATAATTGTGTCTAAACCTATATTCTGTGGAAGAGTCACTTTTGAACATGGCACCCTTTCACTTGCTTTATGTCTAGGTTGGAAAATTCACTTGTCTCCTGATCATACTCCTCTATGAGATTACAAATTGGTCTGTGATCCCTGTTGTTGATTCAGTGTTTCAAAGACAGTTATCGTGTCATCAATATGTTCAAAGAGAAGTTCAACCCGGAAAGCCTTCTATGGCGTTGGCCATTTCTACAGTCTTTAATCCTTCTATTGCATCGGTCATCCCTGAGTTAGTCCTGAATCACTTGTTACATCAAATCTTGTTACTTGTTTCATGTCATTGATGTGGGATACATTAAGGCCCTCCTGTGATGAGTCTTTTCCTGTCAACTTCAACTCATTATCTAGGAATAAGACTTAGAAACTAATTGGTACCTTGGAACTTGCATGCCTCAATGGCAGGTTTCCTCGCTTTCGACAGTGGGTTTTCATTATCGACCCCTAATCGAGAGATTCTGTCGAGTGTTCAACCTCAGCTCATTGATTCACATTCGTTGGATTGTACCAGAGTACATGTGTTTCGGGCCGACATATTATCGTCGGGCCAATATATTTCCGGGACCACATGATATTAGGTGGTTTTCGGCACATGGTTTTTGCCAATGGTTTTCTATTTCCGATTAAGGAATTAGGGTTTTGGACTAATCCAGGTCATTGGGTTAGGGTTTTGGATGTCGTTGGCTCCTATATGTATATTGTATTGTAAACAATGTAACACAATGTGTATCAATATAATATATGCTGGTTTTCCCGGTTTGGGTTTCCAGGTGAAAAATCTCTGTGTAATGTTTGTATTTGCCATTGTATATTTTCTGTTCTTTTCTGAATATCAGTTTGCAGTAGATATTGTACAAGGTTAGATTTACATGGGATTCATTGACATTAATGGTGATTTCCCTCGCACTTGTTAACGGTATACACTAATGACCGGTAATCAAGTGGTTTCTACCATGTTTGACTTCAACACATGTATTCGCATGGTTAGATTCGCACTATAGAGTGATAGAGATAAAGACCCTGGATATTTTTCTGATAGATCCAGGTTGCGTTGGAGTATATTCAGTGTACTGTTGCATATATCCATATTGTATGTCTGGTGGCTATGTTCAAATTTGAGTTTTTAACACATAGATCCACAGTGTATTTTTGGTGGCTATGTTCAGATTTGAGTCATATTGGCATGGATCCAGAGTGTATGTTTGGTGGCCATGACCTGTCTTACTTGACATGGATCTTCACATGTCGGCATTTATGCTTTGATTCATTTTTATTATGAGTATGGGAATGCCTACCTCAGTGATGGTATATTATTATACTGTATTTCCTTGTTTGTTGGCAGGTTTCTGACCGACTGTTCCTTGTTCCCTACACACACTCGACAAAGTATTTCAGCTATCACTCTGTTCTAACTTCATACTTTGGGGGGCTCTCGGTTACACATTATTTTCATCATACCTATGACCGTTAATGATGTAAACCTATCTATTTCCTTCAGAGAGGTCAGTGGCCTGAGTTCCTGAAGAGAGAAGGGAGAAGAACTTTTCCTGAGAAAAGAAGTTGCATTTTCCTGTGTAAAAACCTTATAAAAAAGAAAGTTCGCAGGTTTCCTATGTATTAGGGTGCGATAATGCCTAATTCTCATAGGCTACATCATATCTAGGGTGCAAACAGTTCGCAGGTTGCACTATAAGCAGGGTGCGAGAATGCTTACACATGGGAAAAACGAGCGTTTTCTCGAATCTTCTAGAAGAAGAAACTTCCATGGTGAGGTGGCATCTAAATGGTTTGGATATTACTCTCTTTCATGATTTAGTGGGATCATCATAAACTCCTCACCTTATCCTCTTCAACTTATAAAAGGAGAGGAGCTCCCATGGAGAAGGGGTTATGGAGCTTTTAGTTAGTTCTTGAGCTTAAGTTGGGTTCTTGAGCTTGTTAGCTTTGGTTGGCTTGGAATTATTAGCTTGTTTGGAGTGGCTTTGAGATTTTCTTTGTCAAGATAGATTGTGAATATCATCATATCTATGCTCTCATAATTATTGGAGTAAAAGTGTGTTGGGAATGAAGGAAAGTTGGAAGGGACCTTACGACATCAAGGCCATGGTTGTAATCTCTCTTTCACATTTAATATGATACAGTAATATGATTCTTTCCTATAAAGCTTGCTGTGTTTTATTGTATGATTCCTTGATCACATACATAGGTTTATATTGAGTTTATGGTATTACTATCACTTTGGTTGGTTGTGTTCTTTTGCAGGTTCATCATTGTATGAGCATTGGAACGGAGCTAGGATGGCGATGGCGAGAGGAAGCGACATTTAAACGGTATGTCACCCATCCCTCTTTGGTTAGTAAATTCAATATTTAAAACTTAAGGAAAGCGTCATGTTCTGGCGTGTTTTGTTCTAGATCCAGGTGGATCTAGGGAGATCAGTTAGTGTCTGCACCTACCGATTAGTCCGATAACAAAATTGGATAGTTGTCGAGTTAGCGTCATGTTTTGGCGTGTTGTCAAGTTTTTTCGTCTCTGCGACAACCTCATTAAAAAATGAAACAGAGGTTCCGAGGATAGTTTTTGCGTCTCTGAGGCAACCTCATTAAAAAATGAAACAGAGGTCTTTGAATGTTGGAGAGAAGAACTTTTCCTCAGAAAAGAAGTTGCATTTTCCTGTGTAAAAACCTTATAAAAAAGGAAGTTCGCAGGTTGCCTTCTCTCTTCAGGAACTCAGGCCACTGACCTCTCTGAAGGAAACAGATAGGTTCACATCATTAATGGTCATAGGGATGATGAAAATAATGTGTAACACCAGTAAATCCTTGAGAGATGTTTCATTGAATTATAACATCATGGAAAAGCAAGCTTTTGCCTTGGTGAAAGTAATTAAATATTTTAGAGCATATATTCTCCACTCACACATTATTGCTTATGTCCCAAATGTTGTGGTGAAAGATATTCTGACCCAAGATAGTCCAGATGGAAGATGGGGTAAATGGATTGTTGTGATCCTTGAATATGACATTGAGATCAAACCAACCAAGCTTATCAAGGGTCAAGGATTAACCAAACTAATGACTGATTCCAACTTTGATGCTTTGGATATTAATTTTCTAACTGCAGTTGATGAACAATAAGAGCATGTGACTCCACAAGTTAAATATGTTTTCTCAACCTCTCCCTAGCATGCATAATTTATTTTTAATTTATATCACTTACAATCTCCTCCTGGTTTAACTAAAACTAAATCTAGATTCTTGAATCTCAAAGCTATGAAGTATTGTATTTTAAATGGCAATTTGTATCAGAAAGATGTTGGAGGGATTCTACTAAATTGTTTTTTGAAATATGAAACTAATAAAGCTTTGTAGGAATTCCATGAAGGATACTGTGGTTGACATTTGAATTGCAAATCCACTACCAATAAAATTCTTAAAGTTGGTTTCTACTGGCCAATTTTATTTACAATTGTCCACAAGAAAGTGACCTCCTGTCATAAATTTCAGATCTTTCAAGGAAAAATGAAACTCCTTCTTCTACCATTGAATCCAATTTCATTTGAAGCTCCATTTCAACAATGGGGGTTGGAATTCATTGGAGAAATCCATCCACCATCATCAGGCCAACACAAGTGGATTCTCACAGCCACTGATTATTTCACCAATTGGATTGAAGTTGTACCTACCAGGAAATCCATGGATGTTTTGATCATTAAGTTTTTGGAAACTAACATTGTTTCTATATTTTGATGCCTCGGGAAAATGATCACAGACAACGCGACTACATTCAAATAAAAAAAGATGATAGAATTATGCAGCAAATATCAGATCACTTTAGGACACTCTATAACCTATTACCCTCAAGGAAATGGATTAACAAAGTCTTCAAACAAGAGAATGGTCAACATCATCAAGAATTTGTTGCGGGATAACAAACAATCATGGAACAATAAGTTGGTACATGCACTATGGGCATACATAATCACTACAAAGAGGTCAATTGGTATGTCCCCATACCAGTTGGTCTATGGAATGGATGCTTTCATTCCTACTTATTTAGGTGTCCCTATCATGAAATTAATATAGGAAATATAGGTAGAACCAAATGACATCCAAAGAAGAATTAATCAGACTATACAATTGCAATAGTACAGAGAAGAGGTCTACAACCAAATTCAGATGATTTACGAAAATATCAAGAAAATCTATGACAAAAGGACCAAGGCTGATGACTGTCACATAAGAGACAAAGTACTGAAATGGGACTCAAGGAATTAAGAAAATGGAAAACATGGAAAATTTGCGAATCTATGGAAAGTTCCATTCACAATACATGCTTACAGAGGAAGCAATGCATTTTTTTATCAAAGATATGGATGGAGCATATCTAACAGGAGGACCTCTCAATGGAAAAATGCTAAAGAACTATGTTTCATAGGAATGAAAATTTTTCTCACCTATTTCATTGTAAATATCATTTTATTTTTTATATCATGTGTGGGTGACTTTTATCAGTGGTTTAATCTCGAAGAGAAGGCCCTAAGCCTCTTATAAGTGTCACTAGATTTACATTTACAATAAAGCTAACCAGAATGCAGAAAATTACTGGAGAGGAGAATTTGTGGCACCTCACAAGGAGAGCACCATCCCCAAGTGGAGCCACTTTTATAACCCTATATTTCATAGTATCACCTAGTGATTAGAATTTATTTCTCTAGTGATATTTCATTGTAAATAATATTTTACAAAAAGAAAAAGAAAAGATAAAAATAGAAAAAAATGAAAA
>ML782082.1:753115-772648 GCA_009831015.1 Picea engelmannii | reverse complement strand
TATATATATATATATATATATAACCCCATGAAAAATAAATTTGGTTTGAATCATATTGTATAATCACGATCAAACTTTTTGAATTTATGTTGATATGTTAGAGAATAAATTTGGTCAAACAATTTAATCTTGGCCAAATTAGTTAGGTTAGAGTAATAATTAATCCAACAATTTAGGAAGGATTAATGTGTTATATGCCTACGTTAGTTGATAGGTTAGTGTTTTTATCTCAATAAAAGTTGAAAGGAATTGTTAAAATACCCTTTGTTTGAGTAAATTTGGGTATTTTTACCTTAGGAAAATAAACCATGGTGTAAAAGTGGAAAAGATAAGCTTAGCACTATCCATTGTATATTTTTTTCCTAAGTTTCTAATAGATAAGACTTTTTGTCGTATAGCGACTAATTCTATGCAAGTTGTCAGTGATGACATCCAACAACGCCTAGATCAACAGTCCTCAGAGAATTTCAGACCCCCTCGACCTTTCTTCCTTTAATGATGGTGTTATCGGACTAATCGGTAAGTGCAGACACTAACAGATCTCCCTAGATCCACCTGGATCTAGAACAAAACACGCCAGAACATGACGCTTTCCTTAAGTTTTAGATATTGAATTTACTAACTAAAGAGGGATGGGTGACATACCCTTTAAATGTCGCTTCCTCTCACCATCGCCATCCTAGCTCCGTTTCAACGCTCATACAATGATGAACCTGCAAAAGAACGCAACCAACCAAAGTGATAGTAATAGCATAAACTCAATATAAACCTATGTATGTGATCAAGGAATCATACAATAAAACACAACAAGCTTTATAGGAAAGAATCATATTACTGTATCATATTAAATGTGAAAGAGAGATTACAACCATGGCCTTGATGTCATAAGGTCCCTTCCAACTGTCCTTCGTTCCCCACACACTTTCACTCCAAGAACTATGAAAGCATAGATCTAATAATATTCACAATCTATCTTGACAAAAAGCTCCAAGCTAACCCAAGACAAATCCCACTTCAAGCTCCAAAATCAAAAGCTCAAAAGCTAACCAAAGCTAACTTTCTCCATGAGAACTCCTCTCCTTTTATAATTTGAAGAGGATAAGGTGAGGAGGTCAGGATGATCCTACTAAATCATGAAAGCGAGTAAGATCCAAACCATTCATATACCACCTCACCATAGAAGTTTCTCCTTCTAGAAGATTTGAGAAAACACTTGTTTTTCCCACGTGTAGACATTCTCGCACCTTGCCTATAGAGAAACCTGCGAACATCTCACACCCTAGCTATGGTGCAACCTGCGAGAATCATACATTCTCGCACCCTACCTATATAGGAACCTGGGAACTTCCTTTTTTACATGGTTTTTACAAGGGAAAATGCAACTTCTTTTCTCAGGGAAAGTTCTTCTCCCTTCTCTCTTCAGGAACTCAGGCCACTGACCCCTCTGAAGGCAACATATAGGTTTACATCATTAATGGTCATAGGGATTATGAAAATAATGTGTAACAGAGAGCCCCCCAAAGTATGAAGTTAGAACATAGTGATACTGAAATACTTTGTCAAGTGTGTGTAGGGAACAAGGAACAGTCAGTCAGAAACCTGCCAACAAACAAGGAAATACAATACAATAATATACCATCACTGAGGTAGGAATTCCCATACTCAGAATACAAATGACTCAAAGCATAAATGATAACAAGCAAAGATCCATGTCAATTAAGATAGGTCATGGCCACTAAACATACACTGTGGATCCATGCTGATATGACTCAAATATGAACATAGCCACCAAAAATACACTGTGGATCTATATGTTAAAGACTCAAATTTGAACATAGCCACCAGACATACAATGTGGATCTATGCAACAGTACAATGAATATACTCCAACGCAACTTGGATCTGTCAGAAAATATCCATGGTCTTCATATTCGCCACTCTATAGTACGAATCTAACCATGTGAATACATGTGTTGAAGTTGAACATGGTAGAAACCACGTGATTATCGGTCATTAGTGTATACCGTTAACAAGTGCAAGGGAAATCACCATTAATGTCAATGAATCCCAAGGTACTTTGGTACAATCCAACAAATGTGAATCAATGAGATGAGGTCGAACACTCAACGGAATCTCTCGATCAGGGGTCGATAATGAAAACCCACTGTCAAAAGCGAGGAAACTTGCCATTGAGGCATGCAAGTTCCAAGGTACCAATTATTTCTAAGTCTAATTCCTGGATAATGAGTTGAAGTCGATAGGAAAAGACTCGTCATAGGAGGGCCTTAATGTATCCCACATCAATGACATTAAACAAGTAACAAGATTTGATATAGATCAGAGTAACAAGTGATTCAGGACTGACTCAGGGATGGTCGATGCAATAGAAGGATTTAAGACTGCAGAAATGGCTGATGCAATAGAAGGATTTTGGGTTGAACTTCTCTTTGAACATATTGACGACATGACAACTGTCTTGGACACAGTGACTCAACAACAAGGATCACAGACCGATTTGTAATCTTATAAGGGAGTATGATCAGGAGACAAGAAAATTTTCCAACCTAGACACAAAGCGAGTGAAAGGGTGTCATGTTCAAAAGTGACTCTTTCATGGAATATAGGTTTAGAAATAATTCTTTCCCAATTTTTCCCCCACCATTTCTGGCGAGTACCTCTTTATTTTTACGCAAGCTTGAGGAGGATAACATATTCTTGTCGATGTAAGCTCATCCTTCGGACGAGTCCCTCGGAGTATGTTTAACGAACCCTAGGAAGGAGTGGTTCGGTCCGATGTGGGCCTTTCGATGTTTGTTTAAAGAGTCCAAAGATAGAAAACTCTAAGATTTTTCATGATTATAGAGTCTGGAAAAACACTTAAAAGACAACTCTCTCAATTCCTTTTTCATAAAGTAGTCTGAAGAGACCAAAAAAGAGATAAACTATTGTTCAACAGATGTTTTCTTCAAATACTTTAATGAGTGTAAAAAGAACAAGGTCGCTCGACAATATTTTCATGTTTAGAGAGTCTGAAAAGAGCTTAAAGAGAACTCCAGGGGGTTCCTTTTTAGTATAACCTTTACGAGTCTGAAAAAGTGATAAAAGTATACTCGGTTACATTCTCATTGATTTACGAGCATGATAAAGAACAAATTCTAAGCTCGGTAACTTATTCTCATGTATTTACGAGCATGAGAAAGAACAAAGACTAAGCTCGGGATTGTTTTCATTTTTACACAAGATTTAAAACAAAACAAAACTATGCTTGGGATAGATTTTAATTTTTACACAAGCTTAAAAACTAAACAAAACTATGCTTGGACCTGGTTTCATTTTTACACAAGCTTGAACCAGAGGAAACTATGCTTGGACCTAGTTTCATTTTTACACAAGCTTGAACCAGAGGAAACTATGCTTGAGGTAGGTGGTTTCATTTTTACACAAGCTTGAACCATAGAAAACTATGCTTGCGAATTCCCAACGCATAACACAGGGATGGTTGGTATTTATCCCCTAGCTTAAGAAGCCAGCGGCTCAACTTCAGCATGAAGTCCAGAGGCTGAGGCAAATGCCCCCCAAACTTCATTTCATCCAACTACAAAGGAGAATGAAATGAAGCTTCAAATACTAGACGAAGGACTTGACTCAAATAGAGAGGGGGAAAACTATTTCATTTTTTAATGAGCTTGACATAGAAACAAGAACTATGCTCGTAACCTCTGTTTCATTTTTTAACGAGGTTGCCACAGATATGAAAAACTATCCTCAGAAGTGGTTTCATTTTTTAACGAACTTGAAATCAAAAATCCATGCTCAAAGACCTCTATTTCATTTTTTAACGAGGTTTCCTCAGAGATGCAAAAACTATCCTCGAAGTCTTCTTGATCATGGATTCCAAGAGGACAATGCTCCGAAAGGAGACCATTTCAAGGGAAAAAACTTAGTCATGGATTCCAAGAGGTCTTCATTTGATGAAAGAAACACACTCTGGAAGGACACCATCTCGAGGGTCGCGATAGGAGGAAAGAGATTTGGCTCTAACAATCCTATCGAAGATATCACCATGTCAACTACTGGATCTAAGTCATCAGAAGTTGAATCCATGGGGACAACGCCACATAATGGACCTGTGGCAGGGACAATACCTTCTGCATATAAGAAGCATTCAGGGAGGCAATCCAGGCGGGGTCAATGAATGAAAGTTGATCAACAGTCACAACTCGTCCATCGTGAGGGAAAGATATCACATGAAAAAGAGTAGACACAATAGCTTTCATGGCATAGACATAATCCCACCCAAGGAGTAAAGAAAAATCCAAGGGTTCTTGGACTACCATGATATCAATAAAGACAGTTTTCCCTCCCAAAGTTACAGGAAACTGAGGTTGACTGGTTCTTCTGTTAAAATCTAACAGATTCTGCGTAACTGGCACAAGTTGAGGACAACCCAAAGCCTGCCAAGCAATAGAGGAAAAAATACTAATGGACACACCTTCATCTATCAGTGTCTGAGGAACATGTCGACCACAAACTTGTACTGTAATATGGAAAGGAATGTGAGAGGGAAGATTAGGTCCAATTAGCACACCCCAATCAAAATGAATGGCATCATTACTTGGAGGGGGTCCTACGAGAGAAGGAGGAATACCCCTTGGCACGAGAGATTTTGTATCAACAAGAAAAACATGGGCAGTATCGGGTTTACTCTCTAGCGGGAGAGTAGGATCGACCGAGGATGGAATCGGATCGACCTCTTTAGTTTCACTCTTTGAGGGGAGAACGAGATTGACCAAGGATGGTATCAGATCAACCACTTTGTCAACTAGTTCAACTAAGGATGTGACCAGATTGACGACATGATCAACCAGATTGACCGATGAAGGGACCGAAGTGATCATTCCATCAACTATTGGAGGGTTGAGAGAAAGATTACGGTAAGAAGCTGGAAGTTGAGGTTGTGAAACAGTCATGTCTTCCATTAATTTAGAGGCTTTTTCCATATGAGGACAAAGGTGAGTGAGATGACTCCCTTTGCATAACATACATGGGAACTTGACTCTAGTTTTCTTCTTCCCAACGGTATCTTGACTAGTTGACGGGGGGTCATCAGCATGTTGTTCAGACGCTGACGATATGGGTTGGCGAGGGTGCATAGACCATACTTCTATAACCCTGGATAGAACCGGGCAATCCTTAAGAAGATGGCTACCCTTACAAAGCCTGCAAGGGTACTTGGGCTTACGATTTGTTTGGGTGATCTTGACATAATCAACACTCCCAGCATGATTAATAGTAACTGGTTGTTTTCCAACATGTTTAACAGTGGTTGGACGTTTTGACCCTTGTTTAATTTTCTTCTTCTTATTCTTTCTTTTCTTCTTCTTCTTATTCACTGGGTTACTAGCTTCAGAACTTTCACTCAACGAAGAAGATGAAACGGAAGGCGACCTTGCAAGCGAAGAAGGTGAACAAGACCTTACTGGTGAAGAAGGTGAAGGATCAACATGAGGTTGATGTTCTTGGGGGGAAGTGCTTACGACTGAAGAACTTACTGCATTCGGGATTACCTGAGTGGAAAACAGCCACACCAACAATCCAATCGTGAGACATGGAAGGCTCAAAGTAGCGATGTGAGGAGGACCAATGTTTCCATAGAAAGGAAAAATAAAAGGTTCCCCTGGAGTAGGGGTTCTTTCATTGGTCATTCCAGGAACTGACACCATTAAATAAATCCAACCTAGAGTCTACTAGGGAAAACACAAAGCACACGCTAAAAATTTAGGAAGCAAGAAAACAATCCAAACCTTCTCACAATGAACACACTAGTTGGTGATGAAATCCAATGTCGTAGGAACAATGTAAGAAGGGGATGAGATAGAGTGGGTGGAAAAGTTACGTTGTTGACCTGCTTAATGGACTTACACCCTGGTGCAATCTCCCACACATAATCGTGGGTATACCCTCTAAGGAGCCTGAGTGAGTTTGGCCAACGTCGATTCCAAGTACCATGAAGAATTGCCCCTCCACAGTCACCTCTTGTAAAGAACCTAGAGAGATAGGCCACTAAGGTTACCAATTAGTACAATGATGTCTGGGGAAATAGTCGACAATCCGATCCACGCGCAAGGGAAGGGTATCTAGCCCGAAATCAACTCGAAAGGCTTCCACTCATCATTGTGCGTATACCTCTCAAGTGACCCCCATAATACGTGCCACTTCTACATGAAGACCAACAAAGCAGAGTGAGTAACTCTGCCAGTCTAAATGCGACCTCGTGATTGACCCTTGTGTTAGAAGGGCTTCCCAGAACAAAATCTAATAAGTGGATTTAACTCTTCCTATCACAAGATACTATGTTTGTTTGCAGCCTTGGAAAGTTATCTTTCACAGCTATTCCAAAGCCCTACGACTAATCTCAT
The DNA here is from genome assembly GCA_009831015.1 of Picea engelmannii. NCBI lineage: Eukaryota > Viridiplantae > Streptophyta > Pinopsida > Pinales > Pinaceae > Picea > Picea engelmannii. The sequence continues at coordinate 766,229 of ML782082.1, read as the reverse complement.
GTAGGTTTTCTACCAGAAAAGATAAAAATGTCTAATCAATTTTTATAAGCGCTTTATTTTATGGCTGTTATTACTCAAGAGAAAAATGGCGTGGACAATATGGTGTTTTGATCGACTTGAAATTTATGCAAAGAGATGAAGATGCAATCTTTTCATTTTGATGAAAGCTATGCTACGAGAAGGAGAAATCATTTATCATTCCCATATGCACAATGTCCCAAAATATATTAAACTCATCAATATCAAGATTCTCAAGAAATGAGAAAAAGGTACTAAACGCCAATGCACGATTCATGGCCCATAATTTAAGATCAAAAAATGTCAAGAATCATGCAATTTCGCTACTTCAAATGCAAGGATGCCCCCAATCTAATATAAAGCAAGAAATTAAATATTTTTGTTTCAAAATTTTCACTAAAAGCAATAATGAACTTTCTTAAAACAAAGAAACCCAAACTAAAAGTTCTCTTTTAAAGAGAACTATTTAGAAGAAATATGATCTTTCCCTAAACAATTCTAAAGAAAACACATGCTTTGTAATTGAAAGACACTCAAAGCAAGATACTAATCCTTCAAAACCAAAAAAAGAAAAGATGGATAAAAGAAACTCAAAGAATATCAAGCAGACTGTAAGCAGATCAATATAGGCTCCAAAAGATCAATCCAGCTGATCAAAGCAAAACTGGGTCATCAAAAGATGACAAGACCCAATCCAAAATTTTTTACAGACAAGTTTGCAGGTTGGCAGTGTATTCCAGTGTGAGAATCAAAGATTCTCACAGGCTGAACAAAGGTTGACTGCGAGGGGTTCGCACTGGACTTAACACCAGGGTGTGAACTCAGGTGTTTCTCGCAGGCCACTAAAGGGTACAGTGCAAGAATGCTTATAAACAAGCAAAAATTTGAAAAGGGACTAAATTTGAGTGAACTTTCAGATCCAGAGAGTCTGGATGGATCTCCTACAGACTCAGAGACCAGAAAACAAGCAATCAAAGCAAGGGAAACTAGACTAACTAGGAAACAATCCGATCCCCAGTGGAGTCGCCAATTTTGTTATCGGACTAATCGGTACGTGCAGACACTAACAGATCTCCCTAGATCCACCTGGATCTAGAACAAAACACACCAGAACATGACAATTTCCTTAAGTTTTAGATATTGAATTTACTAACTAAAGAGGGATGGGTAACATACCATTTAAATGTCGCTTCCTCTCACCATCTCCATCCTAGCTCCATTTCAATGCTCATACAATGATGAGCTTTCAAAAGAACGCAACCAACCAAAGTGATAGTAATAGCATAAACTCAATATAAACCTATGTATGTGATCAAGGAATCATACAATAAAACGCAACAAGATTTATAGGAAAGAATCATATTACTGTATCATATTAAATGTGAAAGAGAGACTACAACCATGGCCTTGATGTCATAAGGTCCCTTCCAATTTTCCTTCGTTCCCCACACTTTCACTCCAAGAATTCTGAAAGCATAGATCTGATAATATTCACAATCTATCTTGACAAAAAGCTCCAAGCTAACAAAAGCCAAATCCCACTTCAAGCTCCAAAATCAAAAGCTCAAAAGCTAACCAAAGCTAACTTTCTCCAAGAGAACTCCTCTCCTTTTATAAGTTGAAGAGGATAAGGTGAGGAGGTTAGGATGATCCCACTAAATCATGAAAGCAAGTAAGATCCAAACCATTCAGATGCCACCTCACCATAGAAGTTTCTCCTTCTAGAAGATTCGAGAAAATGCTTTTTTTTCCCACGTGTAGGCATTCTTGCACCTTTCCTATAGAGAAACTTGCGAACATATAGCACCCTAGCTATGGTGCAACCTGCGAGAATCAGGCATTCTCACACCTTGCCTATATAGCAACCTATGAACTTCCTTTTTTACAGGGTTTTTACAAGGGAAAATGCAACTTCTTTTCTCAGGAAAAGTTATTCTCCCTTCTCTCTTCAGGAACTCAGGCCACTAACCCCTCTGAAGGCAACAGATAGGTTTACATCATTAACGGTCATAGGGATGATGAAAATAATGTGTAACAGGTGGAGGGGGTCTGTAAAAGTGGTTTCCCCCATGTTGGCCCCATCTAACATGTCACTATTATAGGATAATCCCCCTGCAGAAAATTGGATTTCCTCTTGGATACTAGACCCCTATGACCAAGATAAAAAAATGTTATTATGGACACTGACTTTCCTTTTCGTGAAACTAAACTATCAAAGAGTGAGAAAGAAGAGTAAATACATTTTTACCGATGTTTTCCCTTGCTCGATCCAGGTTGATCTTGATCTCCAAGCTCTTCAGAAAGTCTTGTAATTCAATGAGCAACAACAACGATACTTCCTACTCTACCATGATTAGCTTCATAATGGATCTATGAAAGAAACAAGTTCATGAAATGTACACAAACTTTAAAAGAAATAGGCCAAGCATAGATTTATATTAATGAGAATAAAGTAGTGCTTACAACCATGGATGTAGGTGCAACAGCTTCACCAAGCTCTCTTTGTCCAGACTGTTACACCTCAATATTACTCATTTCGATAAGAGTCTTAAGTGTCGCATGATCCTCTCAACTTTCATAAGTGTCGCATGCTCCTTACAACTTTTGTAAGTGTCACAAGTTGTTCACAAGTGTCACAAACATTGTTCAAGCATACTGCCATAATGACGACACTAAGGAGGCACCTAAGACATCTCATACACTTGATTTGAAGGAGGAAAATGATTAACTGAAGTCCAGGAACTTTATCACCTGAGAAGATCTCTTAAACAAAGGTTTTGAAGGTGAGCACTCCCCTAGATCAACCTTAGGAGCGATGGTGCTCCCCTATAAGGTCTCAGGGAGCGTTATAATTCTTTTCATCCCCTCAAAAGGAGTGCTATCCATCTTTGGAGTGCTAGCGCCCCCCTCAAGATTCCTAGGGAGCACTATAGTGCTCTGATGCCCCTTTTGAGGGAGCGCTATCTAATCTGAGGCAGTAGTTGGCCCGTTGAGGAGAATAAGGGGAGGATCTCTCAAGTTTAGAAAGTAGTTGCATTTGAATTCTTGGTTCCATCAGAAGATCCTTGATCCAAGGAGGGAATTCCTAAACTTGTTCTAAAGATAACTCAAGAGGTTAAGCTCCTCTTAACCTATATAAGCAGGCTCTATGGTGGTGAAAAAGGGAGAAGAATTTCTCGCATGAAACCTATGATCTCATAGGAAACAAACAGTCAGTCAAAGGAGAGTGATCAGTGAAGCTGCTATCATCCAGGTTGTGGATCTTTCGAGCAAGGGTTAGATGAAGGGGACTTGACGAAGTTGTCGCATTCACATCTACGATTGTAAGTACTTCTATCGTTATTCTCATTAATATGACACGCTTGGCCTATTTCTTTCTAGTTTGTGTTTGATCTTACATGAACTTATCATTGATAGATAGATATATTTTTGAGCTAACATCAATAGAGTAGGAAGCAGTCGTACTTTGTTTTTCTATAGGACTCAGCGAGGAGTGAGAGTCTGGAGCTTGATTTGGAGCATGCAGGGACAAACATCGATAAAAAGGTATTGTTGTTCTCCTTCCTTCTCATGTGTTAGTTTGTATGGATTTGAAAGGAAGTCAGTGTCCACGTTAAGCACTTTCTGTCTTAGAGTAGTGTCTAGCTCTTTGAGGCAATCTACCTGTCTGCAAAGAGATTTTCCTACAACAGAAACTGGCGACTCCACTGGGGAGTCCTCAAATCAAAACTTCTTGTTTTGATTTCTCCTCATAGACATTGTTTTACCCCTTGATTGTTTCAGACCTGGTTCACTCTTCTTTTGATTGGTTTCATGAGCTGATTGGCTCCCTACCCCATCACACTCAGCCTAATTGTCGAAATTGAACTGCAATTTTTGAATTTTTGAAACTTTTAAGATATTTTTGACCCTGGTGCCCCTACCCCTATGTTAACAGAGTGCCAACGCTCCCTGAGTGCCTTACACAGAGTGCTATAATGCTCCTTGTCCTTGACAACAGAGTGCCAGCCCTCCTTTGGCCAATAAACCTTCCAGAATTGTTTTTTCAGGGTTGTACCTCTGTGTTTCTCTTACTGGGTCACCTTGTGAGTCAATCCTTCTTCCTTTCTAGCCTTGACATCTGTCTTTTTGAAGAACAAACATCTTTCTATTTGGATTTTGTATCCTTATTCACTATTGTTGTTGAGTTTTTCTGTCATTTGGAGTTTGAAACCCATGCATTGCCTTTCTCTCTTTTTCGACTGAGCGAAAAACTCTGGTGAAGGTCATCAAAGGCCTACAGATCTTTTCATTTGTTTTAGTTAAGATCATTGTTCTTCGACTTTTCATTTGGTGTAAAGTTTGATTTCTCTTTGATTGTTTCTTTTCTTTCGCTTCTTGTTTTGATCACAATGAGAGGGTGTATTGTTTGTATGATTCTTGCTTGTGTTGGTCTGATTTCCATTCACCCAAGAAGATAATTAGAAAGAAAAGCATTGTTTTGAATTAATCATCATTCATGTGCAAACAATAAAAAGCATCTTCATGATTGATTGTGCATGTTAGAAGGTATCTCAAAAGTTTTAGCATCACATCAGGATTTGATTGAGGAAAATTTGTTTGAGGACATTCCTTATTTGTGCTTGTTAGTGAAAAGAACTCTCTCTCTCCCTTAGATAGATCTTCATCAAAAAGAAATGACTGCTTATCATCTTTGATGCATTTTGGGGAATGATTCATAATTCCATCCGTTTCACTTCCATGCACCCCTTTTGAGTAAAGAATAGCTATAAAATGAACGCTAATTAAAAATTATCTAGAAATTTTCTTTTCTAGGGTTCTCCACCAATAGTAGACTAGGCTTAGTACTTTGGATTAGGCTGTGAGCATAACTCTCCAAAGTTTCCAAAACAAACATTAGCATCCTGAGTTAGGGAGAGTCAAATCCAATTATCGTATAAGTCTGCCTGGGATCCCCCTCTCACACAGGGGTTACGCACGAGGTCACATTCGGGTGAGTTACGGAGATTATCCCTCCGTGGCCCAACTATTTGTAGTGGTCAGATCATATATTGGGGGTCATTGGAAGGTATACCCACAATGTTGAGTGGAAGCCTTTCAAGTTGATTTCAGACTTGTTATCCTGCCCATACGTTCCGACTGGACTGTCGACTATACCCGCCCAGGGGCTGACTACAAGTTGGTGATCTTAGTAGCCATAATCTTTAGGGTCTCACACAAGGTGACGATGAAGGGAAGTCTCACTATACCTGGAAAAGACGTTGGTCAAACTCACTTGGGCTCCATGGAGGGTAAATCCACAATTACTATGTGGAAGCTTGCACCAAGGCGTAAGTCCGTTAAGCAGGTCGCCAACGTAACTGATCCACCCACTCTATCCCCGCCCCTTCCTATTTTGATCTCGCGACGTTGGATTTCATCACCAACTAGTGCTTTCATCATAGGAAGGTTTGTTTGATTGTTTGCTTCTTCGATTCTTAGCATGTGCTATTTGTTTTACTTAGTGGACCTTAGGTCGAGTCATTGTTAATGGCATCGAATCCTGGGAGTACCAATGGAGGAACCCCTTCTCCTAGGGAACCTTATACCTTTCCTTCATTTGGAAACTTTGGTCCTCCATATGTTGCCACACTGAGTCTTCCAGGACTCACTATTGGATTACCAGTTTGGTTGTTCCCCACTCCAGTGATCCTGAATCCTCCCAATGTTTTAGTTTCACCTAATACTTTGGATGTCAATACACCACCCACACATCAACCTCATGTCGACTTTTCACCTTCTTCGCCCATCAAGTCTCCTTCCATTTCTCCTTCTTCACCTAGTGAAAGCTCTAAAGAAAGTAGCCAGGTTGATTAGAAGAAGAAGAAACAGAAAGAGAAGAAGAAGAAGAGCCCGAAAAGGACCAAGACCCCAACAACATCATATGTTGGCTCTAAGAAACTAGTTACTGTTAATAGTACTGGGAGTGTTGATGAGGTCAACAAGATTGAAATGAAGACTCCAAAACCCAAATTCCCTTACAGCCTTTGTAAGGGTGACCACTTTCTGAGGGATTGTTCTAGTCTTACCTAGGTCTTAGAAATGTGGTCCTCCACATCATCGGCCTTTGTCGGTCATGTCGATGATACCTCGTCAACTAGTGATGTTAAGGTTGGTAAGAAGAAGACAACTGTCAAGTTCCCTTGCATGTTATGTAAAGGTGATCATTACTCTCACCTTTGTCCTCGCATGGACGAGGCTTCTTCTCTTTTGGAAAAACTTCAACTTCCAAAAGGTTATCGTAAGATTTCCTCTAACCCATCATTGGTTGATGGTCTGGTCAATCTGGATACATCCCTAGTCAGTCCGGTTGATCAGGTGGTCAATCTAGTTTCCTCCTCGATTGAACCACAATCCCAAGTAGCTGATCCAGTTCCATCATCGATCAGCCCCACCCTTCATCAAAAGAGTGACACCAAAGTGGTCGATCTGTTTTCATCCTTGGTCGATCCCACTCTCCCATTAGAGGGTGACACCAAAGAGGTCGATCTGTTTCCACACGTCGACCCCATTCTTCCCTTGGAGAATGAAACCCGAGTGGTCGATTCAGTTTCTCCATCGGTCGATCCCATTCCTCCATTGAGGAATGTCAAAGTGACTGATCTAGTCCCTTCCTCGGTCAGTCCCACTCTTCCTCTGAAGAGTGCCAAAGTGGTCGATCCAGTTTTTCCATCGGTCGATCCCATTCCTCCATTGCGGAATGTCAAAGTGACTGATCCAGTCTCTTCCTTGGTCAGTCCCACTCTTCCTCTGAAGAGTGCCAAATTGGTTGATTCATTTCTACCATCGGTCGATCCCACTCCTCTTTTGATGAGTGCTAAAGTGACTGATCCAGTCCCTTCCTCGGTCAGTCCCACTCTTCCTCTGAAGAGTGCTAGAGTGGTCTATCTAAGTCCACCATTGGTTGATCTGATCCAACCATCGGTCGATCCTACTCTCCTTATAGAGAGTGAACCTGATACTACCCATGTTCTTGTTAATACAGAATCTATCATGTTGGGGGGAATCCCTCATTCTCCTATGAAACCCCCTCCAAGTACTAAAGCCATCCTTTTTGATTGGGGTGCACTAACTGGACCTCGTCTTCCCTCCCACATTCCTTTCCAGATTACAGTACAGGTTCATGGTTGGGACGTTCCTCAAACGCTGATAGATGAAGGTGCGTCCATTAGTATTTTGTCTTATGTTGCTTGGTACGCTTTGGGTTGTCCACAGCTTGGACCAATTACACAGAATGTGTTATCTTTTAACATAAGAACTAGTCAACCTTTAGGGATCCTTCCTCAATTTCCTGTAACTTTGGGAGGGAAAACTGTCTTTATCGATGTCATGGTAGTTTGAGACCCCTTGGATTTATCTTTACTCTTTGGGCGGGATTATGTCTATGCTATGAAAGCTCTTGTATCCACTCTTTTCTGTGTGATATCATTCCCTCACGATGGAATAATTATGACTATTGATCAACTATCATTCATCGGCCCTGACTAGATTACCTCCTAAGTGGTTCTTATATGCAAACAGTATCACCCTCGCCACATGTTAATTATGTGGCATTGTCTCCCATGCTTTCAACTTCCAACGATTTGGATCTGGTAATTGACATGGTGATCTCTTTGGTAGGGTTATTGGATCTCGATCTCCTTACTCCTATCACGACCCTCGTCATGTGTCCCTTCTCGAGTGATTTTATTCCATCCAACGAAGATCTCCTGAAGGCCATGACCACGTTTTATCCATTGAAATGGTACCCTTCCAGAGAATTATCCTCTTGGAAGCCATGATCTGGCCGAAACCACGAGCATAGTTTCTCTTCTTTGCGGAAATCTCATTAAAAAATGAAACAACAATTTGGGGATCAAACCTGGAACCACAAGCATAGTTTCTCTTATCTGTGGCAAGCTCGTTAAAAAATGAAACAGAGGTCTTCAGCATAGTTTTCTTCACTGTAGAAAGCTCGTTAAAAAATGAAACAAAAATCTGGGGATCAAACCTGGAACCTTGAGCATAGTTCTTTTCCTGTGTCAAGCTCGTTAAAAAATGAAACAATCACCTCTCCCTTCAATTCGAGTCTTTCTCCAGATCTCATAGATGTTGAGTCGAGTCTTTCATTAGGTCTCATTTTTTAACCTTCATTTCATCCACCCTTCTCCTTTTTCTCCATCTAGCACAGAAATTGGTGACAACCTCAAAGTCGGTGAATGAATTGAAGCTTGGGGGGCATGTCTCCAGCCTTTGATGATCATTCTGGAGCTAAGCCACCATCTTTCAAGCTGGGGGCATACCGAGCTTAGTCTTTGATATTTCTCGTGCTCGTAAATACATGAGAATGCATTCGGGTAAAATTTTATCTCTTTTTTGGACTCGTACGGATACATGAACACACGAAAAAGGAACCCCCCTGGAGTCATATTTAAACTCTTTTCAGACTCTCTAAATATGAAAAAATTGTTGAGTGACCTTGCTTCCTTTCACACTCGTTAAAAGGTTAGAAAGGGCATCTTTCGAGCGATAGTTTATCTCTTTTTTGGTCTCGTTAGACTATTGTACGAAAAAGGAACTAAGAGAGTTCTCTTTTAAGTGTTTTTCTAGACTCTATAATCATGAAAAACCTTCTAGTTTTCTGTCTTTGGACTCGCTAAAAAAAACATAGACAGACCCATACAGGATTGAACCCTTACTTCTTCCGATTCATTAAACAAAGGAAGAGGAACTTACCGAAGGTGAGTTATATCGAGCATGTGTTATCCTCCTCGATCTCATTAAATCAAAAAGAGGTACTCATCTATCTGAATGGGGGAAAAAATTGAAAGGAGCAAGCCAAGAAGTCTCTTGAGAACATTGTCCAGCAATTCTTAGAGTCACCCTTGAACACAACACTTTGTCATTTGCACACATCATAACCCACTGAACCTCTGCACTGAGCCAATCCTTTGAGTTCCTTTCACTCCTTTGGATCACCTGACGCAAGTCACAGTTTCCACTGCATAGTTTTGGTCCATATCATATTTTTTTGTTGTGCCTCAGTGTTCAAGGGAAGTATCAGCCTCGAGAGTTAGCCTCCCCAAATATCTTGCCTCAAAACTTGTGTCAGTCCATGTTATTTTGATCTACCAATTAAATCTCTATATCCGTTTCATGTCATTGATGGGGGATACATCAAGGCCCTCCCTTGAAGAGTCTATTCCTATCGAATTCAACACATTATCCGGGAATCAGACTTAGAAACCACTTAGTACTTTGGGACCTGCATGCTTCAATGGAAGGCCTCCTCACATTCGACAGTAGGTTTACATCATTGACCTCTGATCGGATGATTCCATGGATGTTCGACCTCAGCTCATCTATTCACATTCGCTGGAATGTACTAAGGTACCTTGGGAATCATTGACATTAATGGTGATCTCCCTCACACTTGTTAACGGTTCACACCATTGACCGGTAATCAAGTGGTTTCTACCATGTTCGACATCAGGACATCTATTCACATGGTTAGAATCGTACCACATTGGGATCGGTAAGAAGACCCTGGGTTGAGAAATCACTTCGATATATGATTTTCCCAGGTTGCAAAGGAGTTTCTATTGGACAAATGACACATACACTATTACATAGATCCACTTTGTATTGGTTGTGGCTATGTCTTGTCATCTCGTAGATCCACTGTGTATTCTTCGTGGCTAGGATCAATCCAAGTCATCAGAGTATAGATCCACATTGTATCTTCGGTGGATATACCTTATTATCAATGCAATTATGGATCCGCAGTGTATTTTATGGCGGCCATATCTTGCAAGTCTTGATCACCCAAGTATAGGTATGCCTGCCTTGGGTTTTGAAATGTGTCATGATGTTTGTTGGATGTTTGTGTGCAGCTTCCGTCAGGTTCTCCAAGTCTATACCCTTTCTTGAGCATCTACAAATCATTTCAGTTATCAGTTCGCATCTTCTAACTTCATACTTTGGGGGGTAATCTGTTACACCTCAATATTTCTCATTTCGATAAGTGTCGTAAGTGTCGCATGATCCTCTCAACTGTCGTAAGTGTCGCATGTTCCTTACAACTTTCGCAAGTGTCGCAAACATTGTTCAAGCATACTTCCATAATGACGACACTAAGGAGGCACCTAAGACATCTCATACACTTGATTTGAAGGAGGAAAATGATTAATTGAAGTCCAGGAACTTTGTCACTTGAGAAGAGCTCTTAAGAAAAGGTTTTAAAGGTGAGCGCTCCCCTAGATCATCCTTAGGAGCGTTGGCGCTCCCCTATAAGGTCTCAGGGAGTGTTATAATGCTTGTATGCCCCTTATAAGGAGAACTATCCATCTTTGGAGTGCTGGCACCCCCCTCAAGCTTCCTAGGGAGCGCTATAGCACTTTGATGCCCCTTTTGAGTGAGCATTGTCTAATCTAAGGTAGTAGTTGGCCCGTTGAGGAGAATTAGGGGAGGATATCTCAAGTTTAGAAGGCAGTTGCATTCAAATTCTTGGTTCCATCAGAAGATCCCTGATCCAAGGAGGGAATTCCTCAACTTGTTCTAAAGATAACTCAAGAGGTTAAGCTCCTCCTAACCTATATAAGCAGGCTCTATGGTGGTGAAAAAGGGAGAAGAATTGCTAGCATGAAACCTATGATCTCATAGGAAACACACAGTCAGTCAAAGGAGAGTGATGAGTGAAGCTACTATCATCCAGGTTGTGGATATTTCGAGCAAGGGTTAGATGAAGGGGACTTGACGAAGTTGTTTCATTCGCATCTACGATTGTAAGTACTGTTATCGTTATTCTCATTAATATGACACGCTTGGCCTGTTTCTTTCTAGTTTGTGTCTGATCTTACATGAACTTAACGTTGATAGATAGATTTGTTTTCGAGCTAACATCAATAGAGTAGAAAGCGGTCATACTTTGTTTGTCTACAAGACTCAGCGAGGAGCGAGAGTCTGGAGCTCGATTTGGAACGTGCAGGGACAAACATTGATAAAAAGGTACTTTTGTGCTCCTTCCTTCTCATGTGTTAGTTTGTATGGATTTGAAAGGAAGTCAGTGTCCACGTTAAGCACTTTTTGTCTTAGACTAGGGTCTAGCTCTTTGAGGCAATCTACGTGTCCGTAGGGAGATTTTCCTATAAGACAAACCCTTGCTCGAATAATCCACACACAAAATGTTGATGCTTCAATGATATCTCCCTTATGACATCATAAGTAAGATGCTTCACAATGTCTCCATCCCAATACCACTCATGAGATCATAAGTTTGGCATCTCTCAATCTACACCTCTTTTACCATGAGAAGGCCTATTTATATAGGTTTGGAGAGACCCAACCACCTTATATATGCTTCGGATAGGTTGAGGATATTTCTTCTTCAATTGTGGATCCTCACTAAGATTAATCCTTGACCTCAAATTCGAATCCAACAAAATCCAGAGATGAGGGGGATGTTTCCCTGATTTTTCTCAACTATCAAAGATCTCTTGAAATAGCCCAGGGCTCCCTCAAAAGGGTACACAGAGCATTGCAACGCTCCCCCAAAGAAGGCTAGGGAGCATTGGCACTCCCTGATAGTGGTTAGGGGAGCACTACCCAAATTTTCCCTAAAAAAGACTATCACTCCCCCAAAAGGGTGCACAGAGTGCTGGAACACTCCCCCAAAGAAGGCTAGGGAGTGTTGGCACTCCTTGATAGTGGGTAGGGGAGTGTTGGCCTCCAAAATTGACTTTTAAGTGGTTTTCTTCATTGAAAATGCTTTGTACTCTTCATCAGATGATTTCTCTTCCTAAAACCAATCATTGAGGGTGTCTTAAGTTTCCTTGGGATTTCATTAGAGACATGACATAGGAGAGATGGAAGTATGATGTTTGTGACACTTGTGAAACTTGTGGTCAATATGCGACACTTACGAAACTTGTAATGACGAAACTTGCGACACTATTGAAGTGAGTAATTTTTATGTGTAACAGATTGCCCCCCAAAGTGTGAAGTTAGAAGACATAAACTGATGACTAAATTACTTTGTAGAATTTTTGAAGCAAAGGTATGGACTCAGAGAACTTGGTAGAAGTTGCACACAACCATCAAACAAATATTATGATATGTTTCAAACCCAAGGTAGGCATACCTATGCTTGGGTGATAAAAACTTGCAAGGTATGGCCGCCACAAAATACACTGCGGATCCATAATTATATTAACAAAGAGTATAGCCACCAAAGATACAATTTGGGTCTATACTTCCATGACATAAACTGATCGTAGCCACAAAGAATACACGATGGATCTACGAGACAACAAGACATAGCCATGGACCAATACAAAGTGGATCTATGTGAAAGTATATGTGTCAATGTTCAAAAGAAACTCCATCGCAACCTGGGAAAAGTATATATTAGAGTGATCACTCAACCCAAGGTCTTCTTACCGATCTCTATGTGGTACAAATCTAACCATTTGAATATATTTCCTGATGTCAAACATGGAAGAAACCACTTGATTACCGATCAATGAGGTAAACCATTAACAAGCACGAGGGAGATCACCATTGATGTTAATGATTCCCAAGGTACTCTAGTACATTCCAATTAATGTGAATAGATGAGATGAAGTTGAAAAATCATGGAATCAACCGATCAGGGGTCAATGATGTAAACCCATTATCGAAAGAAAGGAGGCATACCATTGAGGCATGCAGGTCCCAAGGTATTAACCGGTTTCTAAGTCTAGCTCCTGGATAATGTGTTGAAGTTGACATGAACAGACTCGTCACAGGAGGGCCTTGATTTATCCCCCATAAACAACACAAAACTGACACAGAGATGTAATTGGTGGATCAAATGAACATGGACCGAAATGGGTATTGAAGAAGGAATTTATGATGGTTGACTCTTGATGTAGATACTTCCCTTAAACCTTTTTCTTTCCTTTCCTCCACTTGTTGAGGTGTCAACCTTGTAGATTGAGGTGTTTTATAAGAAGGAGCATTGTTCTCTCTATAGATGTTAGGATTGGTCCTTCTAGTAGTCATAGCCATATTTTTACTTTCAACATTTCTTGCCACCTTA
>ML782082.1:741551-752891 GCA_009831015.1 Picea engelmannii | reverse complement strand
CCAAAGTTGGAGTTTCTCCATTCTTGATTCACCTTCCTTGTGTCCTCATCATGAATTTCATGGGATGCATTTTCACTTTCAGGTGTCTTCTCTGTTACGAAATTTTTCAATACTTCCATGATCTCCCCTTTTAAACCATTTATATTAGTATCCAACTTAGCTTCCATTGAATCCATATTAGTATCCAACTTAGCTTCCATTGAATCCAGCTTATTTTGTAGTTCATTTATGTCCCTACGCATTTCTTCACCTTCATCAAGAGTCCAAGTAGGATTTTATGGAGGCTTATTTGGTGTAGAAGTTCCCTTTTTGGGTGGCATGTTGGCCAAGTATCACTTTTGAACCTTGATTTTGAGGTGGTTCTGCTAGACAATATTTCTTCTGTTCTATCTCCCAATTTTCGGCCCTTATAGGTATGAAACTTTCTCTTATGTATTTCTCTGATATTTCTTCTCTCCAATGCCACAGGTCTGATCAAAATTGGATGTGCCAAGTGGAATTTATAGTAACTTCCCCACAACTTGCTGATTTTTGTCCTTTCCAGGAGATCTCACTTGTATAGTGTGCCCCACACAAAATAATTGATATAAAATTTTGAAACTCACACTCGAAATACTACGGACTGTCCATGATCCAATGCAACTAGTCCCATGCAATTTGGATATTCTAGGAATAAGTTATGATTTTTTTACCTGGAACACCTTCTTGAGACTAGTCAATAGGACTAGTCAGATACCCTATCTTACACAGGGTGTATCTATAAATTTAAGATGACCCAGAATCTGAAAATTTTACCACAGATACCTTACTAATTTCTGTAAATATGTTCTATAGTTTAGGGTCTGAAACATTACATAAATTTTTTTATAGAGAAAATTCTGCAATGACTTATTTCAGGATGATTCCAGAACCCTATCTTGTACAGGCTGTATCCTGTAAAGTATAAGGCCTCAGGAGCTGAATTTTGAACCCAATGTACCTTGATCCATCTGATAAATATCCTCCAAGTCGTTCCTTCTGAAACATTGTATAAAAAAAGTTATAGCGAAAATTCTAAGGTGTCTCATATGTAGCAGCGAAACCCCAAGACCTTGAGCTCTGATACCATATGTAAAGAACCAAATATCAATATAGCATAGAAAATCCTCAGAAAAAGTACTCAACACCTTGAAAAAGAGAGAATTTCAGATAATAAACCTCTTCAAGGGGGCAACCTCCTTTTACGCCACTTAAATGTTCAAGTACAAGATGATTCAAAATGAAAATGTCTCCTTGGTATATATAGGAGACTAGGAGGTATAATTACAACTAATGGACTAAAGCCGACATAAATAAAATAACATTACTAATCTAATATGCCCCAATTAATGGGTAATGAGCCAATATTAGGGCTTAACAGAAACTTGATAGTGACTAAAACTTGATAATGCAGTGGATACTGTGACTTTCGTTGGGTGACCCAAAGGAGTAAGGAAACTCAAAGGATTGCTTCAGTGCAGAGGTTCAATGGATTGAAATGCATGCAAAGATAAAATTCCATGTTCAAGGGTGACTCTAAGGATTACTAGTAATGTTCTCAAAAACTATTTGGCTTTCTTCCTTCAATTTTTTCCCCCATCCAGATAGACGAGTACCTCTTTTTGGTTTAATGAGCTCAAGGAGGGTAGCACATGCTTGATATAACTCACCTTCGGTAAGTCCCCCTTCCTTTTTTTAATGAACTGGAAGAAGTAAGGGTTCGGTCCCGTATGGTACCTTCAATGTATTATTGTTTAACGAGTCCAGAGAAGGTAAACTCGATGGTTTTTCATATTTAGAGAGTCTGAAAATGACTTAAAGATTACTCCAGTGTTGTCTTTTTTCGTAATGTTAGTCTTGTGAATCCAAAAAAAAGATAAATTATCACTCAAAAGACGTCTTTTCAAACCTTTTAACGAGTGGGAAAGGAAGAAACATCACTCGAAAATATTTACACATTTAGAGAGTCTTAAAAGATCTTAAAGACGACTCCAGGGGGTTACTTTTTCGTGTATCCATGCAAGTCTGAAAAATAGATAAAATTTTAGTCAGTTACATTCTCATGTTTTTATGAGCACGAGAAAGAGAAAAGACTAAGCTCGGTACTTTTCCCCTAGCTTGAAAGCTAGTGGCTTAACTCCAGAATGATAATCATGAAGACATGCCCCCCCAAGCTTCAATTCATTCACCGACTTTGAGGTTGTCACCAATTTATGTACTAGATGGAGAAAAATGATAAGGGTGGATGAAAAGAAGGTTCAAATATGAGACCTAACGAAATACTTGACTCGACATCTATGATATCTGGCAAAAGACTCGACCTGATAGGAGAGGTGACTGTTTCATTTTTTAACGAGCTTGACACATGAAAAGAACTATGCTCAAGGATCCGGGTTCAATTCCCAGATTTATGTTTCATTTTTTAACAATATTTCTACAGAGAGAAAAAACTATGCTCATAGCTTCTGTTTCATTTTTTAACGAGCTTGCTATAGAGAGGAAAACTATGCTCATAGTCTCTATTTCATTTTTTAACGAGCTTGCCACAGAGAGGGAAACTATGCTTGTAGACTCTTATTGATCATGGCTTCCAAGAGGATAACGCTCTAGAAGGACACCATGTCAAGGGACAAAACTTGGTCATGGCTTCCAAGAGATCTTCACTGGATGGAAGAAGAATGTGCTGGAAGGAACACATGTCGAGGGTCTCATCAGGGGTAAGGAGATCAGGCTCCAATAGCCCTACCGAAGAGATCACCATGTCAACTACTGGATCCAAGTCATTGGAATTTGAAGTCATGGGAGACAATGCCACATAATTGATGTGGCAGGGGTGATACCGACTGCATATAAGACCCGGTTAGGGAGGTCATTGGGTTGATGGTCAAGTCAGGGCCAACAAACAAAAGTTGATCAATAATCATCATTCTTCCATTGTGTGGGAAATATATGACATGAAAAAAAGTGGACACAATAGCTTTTATGGCATAGAAATAATCTCTCCCATGGAGTAAATCAAAATCCAAGGGGTCCTGGACTACCATAATGTCAATAAAGACAGATTTCCCTCCCAAATTTATAGGAAATTGGGGAAGGATCCCTAAAGGGTGACTGGTTCTTCTATTAAAAGAGAACAGAGTCTGGGTAACTAACAAAAGCTGAAGATAACCCAAAGTTTTCCAAGAAATAGAGGACAAAATACTAATAGATGTACCTTCATCTATCAATGCATGAGGAACTTCTCGACCACAAAATTTTATTGTAATCTTGAAAGGAATGTGAGAGGCAATATGAGGTCTAGTTAGCACACCCCAATAAAAAATGATGGTTTCATTACTTGGAGGGGTTTTTACAGGAGAATTAGAAATGCCCCTTGACACAGTAGATTATGTATCAATGAGAAAAACGTGGGTAGTATCGGGTTTACTCGCTAGAGGGAGAGTAGGATCGACCGATGGTGGAACCAGATCGACCACTTTGGCACTCTTCAGAGGAGGAGTGGGGTTGATTGATTATATAAATGGAGTAACCACTTTGGCACTCCTCAAAGGAGGAGTGGGATCGACCGATGGTGCAACCATATCAACCACTTTGGCACTCTTCATAGGAGGAGTGGGATTGACCAATTATGTAACCGAATCAACCACTTTGAAACTCTTTGGATGATGGGCGGGACTGACCAATGATGGGACTAGATCAGTCACTTGGGTTTCACTTTTCAGATGAAAAGTGGGGTTGATCGATGATGGAACTGGATCAACTACTTTGGTGAGTGGTTCAACCGAGGATGAAACTAGATTGACCACCTGATCAAACAGACTGACTGAGGATGGAACCAGATTGATCATTCCATCAAATAATGATGGTTTGGGTGAAATATTATGATAACCAGTGGGAAGTTGAATCTTTTCCAAAAGAGAAGAAGCCTCATCCATGAGAGGACAAAGGTGAGAATAATGATTAGCTTCACATAACATATAATGGAATTTGGCAGTTGTCTTCTTCTTACCAACCTTAATGTCACTAGTTGATGAGGCATCACCAGCATGACCAGCAGGGGTCGATGACGTGGAAGACCACATTTCTAAGACCTTGGGAATACTAGGGAAATCCCTCATAAAGTTGTCACCCTTACAAAGACTACAAGGGGATTTGGGTTTAAGATTCTTCATTTTAATCTTGTTTACCTCATCAACACTCCAAGTACTATTAACAATAGTTGGTTGCTTGGATCCAACATTTGATGTAGTTGGAGGCTTGGTCCCTTTCTGGTTCTTCTTCTTCTTATCAATCTAGCTACTTGCTTGAGAGATTTTACTAGGTGAACAAGGAGAAATGGAAGGAGACCTAACGGGTGAAAAAGGAGAAAGGTCGACATGAGGTTGATGTGTGGGTGGTGTTATCACTCCAAGAGTCACTCCCAGACTGCAAATGAGAGTAAGCTTGGTAACATAGAAATAAAAATGCTTGAATGGTTTTATGGAGTAAGAAGAAGAAAACAAGGAAGGGGAAAGACAGTAAGCTATTTTAAATCAATGATGGACCATTGGGCTATGGAGTCAAGCAAACACCTTGCTCATTAAATGCAATCAATATGCATATCAGATAAAGGTTTATTGAATAGAGGAATAAAAATATAACACAAAGAAGAACATCCATAAGGCATAGATCCTCTCTTCATAAATGAATTCAGGTACTTGAATATAAACAGTGACTAATAGGCAAAATACATCAGATCCTCAGATGCTCAAGAATCCATTAATCAAAGGAAACCATGATCCTCAAGGTGTACAATTCATTCAAGTAATAAGACAAATTGGGAAAGAAAACAAGAGATACAATCTGATAACACATATATCATGAACCTTCAATAACAAAAATGTTTACAAAAACAAAATCCCCTTAGGGTTACAATGATCACAGGCAAAGTGCCTCCTATAGCTCTCTCATCTCTCTTGCTCATGAATTCATCCTTTCTCCAAGAGATATCTCCTTCCTTAAATAGAAAATAACATCCAAATAACCTAAGGAGGTTGAATACCATCTCCTCCATTGGATTCTAAGCCTTGGAGATAGGTGGCAATAGTCAAAGAGACAAAAATCCAACAAACAGTTGATTTTAAGGAATTTGTTGGAAGTCATTAATAAATTGTTTCCACCTCATGCATGAGGCCTTTGCTGGAGATAAATATTAGGTGTAGGTGTCCCTTGACATCTAACTGATCCTTGAGAATTCAATCAAACTCTCCTTGACATGTGGCAACCTCCCAACAAAGAGAATATGAAAACCGTGACCGCTACAGGAAATTAGTACGCAGTGTCACTGTGCATAGTACACAACGCCTACTTATATATCCAATATCTCTAAATAAAAAACACATTTTGAAAAATTGAGAGAGGTTTTTGTTATTTGGAATGTTATGAACAAAAACCTCCTCCATTTTTCAAAAATAACTTCTCAATTGTTCACAATCAAAGTTTTAAGTTAATGACTCAAAACTAGTAAAATAACTCTGCACAATTCATTTTCTGCCATAATATTACGCAACGCCTGTAGGTAGTGCCACTGTGCTACGTTTGTGTGTCAGTTTAGGTAGCATTGTAAAATAGGAAGTTCCTTCAATCTTGAAAATGTGCAGAGTAAGTATTTTCCTTTCATGATATCAAACCCCCTTTACTTAGATGCCTTGGCAGTGTAAAGAGGTAGTGTATTTTACCACTGAGGGAACTGGTATTTAGCAATAATCCAAAACTATGATAGTTAGGCCTGCTCTAGATGAGAATTATTGTGCTAACATAGGCTCCATGGGGGATGGCATGCTCCCCACAAGATTCCAAGAACTCATAGACCTGTGCCTTGTTCATCTTTAACTTTGTCCCAGAAAATCTTTGTACTCGAAAACACCTATGTTCCTTATTTGAAACTGATATCATTGTATGCTGAAAACTGACAAAAAGGAAATGCTCAAAAATGAGCTTATTTCTTCCTACTTCTACTCTAATCAACTGTATTTCTTCAGATTAGGTAAAAGTGTGCTTCTAATGAAGCCATACAAGCATTTGACTGATTGGTAAGCATCTTGATCTGGAAATGATCAATGTAGGAAACCAAAGAATACATAAATGAATTTCAAAAGTGCAGGACAATCATCCTTCAATTGACAAAAGTTCTCTGACATCCAAGCTACTCAAAGACTCGAGATAATTAGAAAATGAATCTATAAGACTGAAAACAAATACCTCTTGATGTTGTTTCAATTGAAGATCCGAAAGTCTCTTCATATCCTCCTGTTGATCATGGTTGCCACCTTCGGATGCTTGCAAATATGAATAGGACTGTATGCTAGCTTCATTGTTGATGATAGATTGTTTGGTGTCGTCTGCATATCCAGGTTCCAAAACAATACATGCGGGCTCACTGATTTGAGAAGGTGACTATTGAATGTCTGTTGTGGGAGTTTCCTTATGGCTGATTTCTATACACAGTTGTTCTTCATCAACATCTGATTCATAGCTGTCATAAACTTGTGGGTTGCTCTTCACATCGACAAAAGAGATTTGTTCTCCTTCATCAGAATATTCATCAAAAACAAGTGAATCAAACACGCCCCTTTATTGCATAAAAAGATGATCAATCTCCTTATCTTCTTCTTCAATCTCAGGTACTAACAAAGGATGGGAAACCTCTTGTAGGAAAGGAGAAAGATCATTCTCTACAATAATTTCTTCTTGTAAAAAAGCGAGATCGGATGCATAAGCTACAAGATTTAATGGATCTGAATCCATGCAATCATTAGTACAACCATCAATCATGCCATGAAAGTCCTCTTCTCGGGAATTAGAAGGAGAAAAATTTTCATGCACATCTTCATTAGAAAACTCAGTTTCATCTTCACTTTCACTTTCAATCGGATCATCACTAAGCTCATCACATGAATAAGACTCTACTTCCTGTTGAATATAAAGCTTGTATTTTTCATAACACCCTTCAAGAAGTTTGTTATAAGAGTAGTACCTATTGAAATGATTATTGAAAGCTGCATGAAATTCTTGCAGAGAAGATATGCTAGCAACAGGGAGTGAATGATACCACCACCTTCGAGCATCACCATGTAATGAGTATAAGAACAACTTCATGAGAGCATCTTCATGATAGACATTCATTTGATCTATGCACTAATGAAAATATATGAGATGTTGGGTAGGGTTATCCCCTTCATCTCCACGAAATAAAGGCAGAAAATCTGCGCATTCTAAGAAGGAAGGCACAGGATTAGGAAAACCAGGAATAGCTGAAAAATTGAAAGGTGAAAACCTATGAGCCAATATAGCTTCCATGTCTATGACTGTCCCGTATCAATGAAGTCACCAACATGATATTCCTTCATGGAGTGGATTTGAGTGGAGTCATCAGGTAAATGATGCGGTCCTGATTATGTGACCAACGCTTGTTCACCATCAAAAGATGGATCTAATCAATGTTGTTCTCCTAGGGAAGATTTATCATTCATCTTTGTCCCTGAAAATGACGCCAATTATGTTATCACTCCAAGAGTCACTCCCAGACTATAAATGAGAGTAAGCTTGGTAACATAGAAATAAAAATGCTTGATTGGTTTTGTGGATTAAGAAGAAGAAAACAAGGAAGGGGAAGGACAATAATCTGATGTAAATCAATGATGGACCATTGGGCTATGGAGTCAAGAAAACACCTTGCTCATTAAATGAAATCAATATGCATATCAGATAAAGGTTTATTGAATAGAGGAAGAAAAATATAACACAAAGAAGAACATCCATAAGGCAAAGATCCTCTATGCATAAATGAATTCAAGGTACTTGAATATAAACAATGACTAATAGGCAAAATACATCAGATCCTCAGATGCTCAAGAATCCATTAATCAAAGGAAACCATGATCCTCAAGGTGTACAATTCATTCAAGTGAGAAGACAAATTGGGAAACAAAACAAGATATACTATCTGATAACACATATATCATGAACCTTCAATAACATAAATATTTACAAAAACAAAATCCCCTCAGGGTTACAATGATCACAGGCAAAGTGCCTCCTACAACTCTCTCATGTCTCTTGCTCATGAATTCAACCTTTCTCCAAGAGATCTCTCCTTCATTAAATATAAAATAACATCCAAATAACCTAAGGAGGTCAAATCCCATCTCCTCCATTGGATTCTAAGCCTTGGAGATAGGTGGCAATAGTCAAAAAGACAAAAATCCAACAAACTATTGATTTTTAGGAATTTGTTGGAGGTCATTAATAAATTGTTTCCACCTCATGCATGAGGCCTTTGCTGGAGCTAAATATTAGGTGTAGTTGTGTCCCTTGACATCTAACTGATCCTTGAGAAGTCATTCGAACCCTCCTTGACATGTGGCAACCTCCTAACAAGGTGAATATGAAAACTGTGACCACTATAGGAAATTAGTACGTAGTGCCACTGTGTAGAGTACGCAACGCCTACTTCTATATCCAATATATCTCAAACCAAAACAGATTTTGAAAACCTGAGAGAATTTTTTTTTATTTGGAATGTTATGAACAAAAACCTCCTCCAGTTTTCAAAAATACCTTCTCAATTGTTCATAATCAAAGTTTTAAGTTAATGACTCAAAACTGGTAAAATAACTTTGCACAATTCGTTTTCTGCCATAATATTACGCACCGCCTATAGGTAGTGCCACTGTGCTGCGTCTGTGTGTCGATTTAGGTAGCATTTTATAAAACACAACGCCTTCAATCTTGAACATGTGTAGAGTAATTAATTTCCTTTCATGATATCAAACCCCCTTTACTTATATGCCTTGGCAGTGCAAAGAGGTAGTGTATTTTACCACTGAGGGAACTGGTATTTAGCAAAAATCCAAAACTCTGATAATTAGGACTCTTCTAGATGAGAATTCTTGTGGTAATAGGTGGTGTGACTACACCTTAATCACCTACATTTGAGATCACCAGAGTGGAAAACAACAATACCGGTAACCCAATTGCGAGACCTGGAAGGATGAGTGTGGCAATGTACAGAGGACCAAAGTTTCCAAAAGAAGGAAAGGAGAAAGGTTCACTGGGACAAGGGGTTCCTCCATTGGTACTCCCAGGAGTTGATTCCATTAACACTGAATCGACCTAAGTTCCACTAAGTAAAACAATGTAACACATGCTATGAATCTAAAAGCAAACAATCAAACAAAGCTTCCCACAATGAAACCACTAGTTGGTGATGAAATCAAACATAACGAGATCAATATAGGAAGGGGTGGGGATAGAGTGGGTGGATCAGTTCATTGGATACCTGCTTAAAGGACTTACGCCTTGGTACAAGCTTCCACGCAGTAAATGTGGATATACCCTCCAAGGAGCCAGAGTGAGTTTGACCAACGTCTGTTCTAGGTATAATGAGACTTCCCTTCACCATCACCTTGTGTAAGACCCTGAAGATTATGGATACTAAGGTCACCAACTTGCAGTTGGCCCTTGGGCGGGTACATTCAAAATTCCAGTCCGAACGTATGGGAAGGATAACAAGTCTGAAATCCTTCGAGAGAACTGAGGACAAATGGACCGGTAGAACTCCATAGGACCCCAAACGCATTCAGAATTCACGAAGCACCGAGACCAAATGAAGACAATTGAACCTCAAGCAGAACCCCCAACATATGATCTGACTACTACGAACAATTGAACCATGGAGGGAT
Organism: Picea engelmannii; assembly: GCA_009831015.1. NCBI lineage: Eukaryota > Viridiplantae > Streptophyta > Pinopsida > Pinales > Pinaceae > Picea > Picea engelmannii. The sequence goes on along the minus strand of ML782082.1, from coordinate 743,151 downwards.
AATATATGTAACTCTCCTGAATGCGACATCGTGCATAACCCCTGTGTGGGAGGGGGATCCCAAAAAGCCTATATGACAATTGGATTTTCTCTCCCTATCGCAATATGCTAATGTTTGTTTGAAATATTTGGAAAGTTATCCTTTCAACCTATTCCAAATCCCTATACCTTAAGCTAATGTAGGTTTGCTAACAAAAAATGTAAAAATGCCTGATGAATTTTAGTTAAGCGCTTGATTTTAAGGCTGTTGTTTACTCAGAGGTGTATGAGAGTGAAAATTGATGATATCATGACTCAATTCCCAAAACATGCATAAGAAATGATAAACAATATTTTCTTTTAATGAATGTATATTTAAGGGAAGGAGAAGGATTTTCCTTTCACTTTCAAAGACTAAGATGCAATGACCTCAAGCAATAGTCCTCAATCAAAAATCCGATACAATGCTAAAATGTTTATATGTGATTGATAATCAGTTTGATGTAAATCTTCCTATGTTAATCAAACTTCAAGATCTGTGAGATTTAAGCAACCCGAAAGCAAACTTCACATAAACAAAAACACACTCTTTTTGTGATCAAACAGGAAAAATAAAACCAAATCTAGACAGGAGGAAATGCTTGGAGAAAAGACCTCAAAGATCAAAACGAAATAGTGAAAAGATCTTTGAATTTCCTTACAACAACTTTCAGTCAATCAGATAAGTGAGAAAGCAGTAGATCGACTCCAAATCTCAGGGAAGAAGAGTGACTCAAAGCAAGGAAAATAGATGTCAAAAATCCAAAAAAAAATCATTAATCCTTAGAAATCAAATAATTGGAGGCTAAACAAGGACACACTAAGATAGCATAAACCCTGAGTAGATGAATCAACAAAAAGAAGATTGAGAAAAACTACTCCCAAGAAGATTTTTGCAGAAAAAGGGGGAGTGATCTGGTGTCAAAGGTACTAGAGTGGTGAAACACTCTGTGGGAGCCTGCAATGGAGTGCCAACGCCCTAGTGGTAAAGGCAGGGGAGCGTTAGCCTCTCAAAAATAAAAAAAATTCCCAGAAAAAAAAAAAAAAATCAGGACAAATGCAAAAATTCAGTGTGTAAGATGAATCCAAGAGCCAACAACACATCTAAGGATCAGAGACACGGTATGGAGAAGGTCAAACAATGAGAAAAGGCCAAAACAATACCTTGGAAAGGAATCAAAAAATCAAAGTTCCTCCCCAGCGGAGTTGCCAATTTCTATTACAGGATAATCCCCCTGCGGACAAGTGGATTTCCTCTTGGATACTAGACCCCTATGACCAAGACAAAAAAGTTCTATTATGGACACTGACTTTACTTTTCATGAAACTAAACTATCAAAGAAGAAGGAGGAAGAGGAGTAAATACCTTTTTACCGACGTTTGTCCTTGCTTGATGCAGGTTGATCTTGATCTCCAAGTTCTTCAGAATGTCCTGTAATACATGTTAATGTTTTATGTTGATATTATAGTTCTTTGCATTTCATAAAGATAAGAGCATAATAAGCACAAGATCACTGAGAAATACACATCCACAATAGACACAGCATTTATCCTGGGAAACCCTCTAGGGGAAGAAAACCCAG
>ML782082.1:672252-709057 GCA_009831015.1 Picea engelmannii | reverse complement strand
CCTCCTCTCTCTCTTTGTCTCTCTCCCCTTCCTCTTCCCCTTTGTCTCTCCCTCCCACTATCTATACTCTCTTTCTCTCCTACATCTACCACCTCTTTATCCTCTCACTCTCTACCCTGCCTCTTTCTCTCCTTGTCCATCACTCTCTTTTTCTTCCCCTGTCCCCCTCTCACACTCTTTTTCTTCCTCTATCTACATGCCCCCTCCCTATATCAGAAGGAAAGAAATGGCCTCGACCTAGACATGTCAATACCTAGACCTAAACCTAGACATAGCAAGGTCTAGACATGGAAAGACATGTAGCATGACCTATACCTATATGATGACCATGACATAGACCATGACATATACCTAGAGCATGACCTAGACCACAACATAGAGCTAAATATATATTTAGACATTGACCTATATCTTGACATAGTCCATGACCTAGACCACCCTAGCTCCATCTAAGCCCATGCATAACTTATACTCAACCCTTAAACCCCTCTACACTCAATCCCTAAGTGCACTATGAATATACCTTTTGTACAACCATTTCACCCACATCAACGACATCTTGGTGCTCTAACCATTTCTATATCCTTGAAAACACTTTCAATCCTAACCCCTTAGGTCTTAGTTTTCCCCATACCCATATATATATTTATTCATAAAGATGTTTGGTCTATAATAAATGTTGTATCCATTACATTAAAAGCGTGCATGCACTCTTGTGAATTGATAGAGATGTAGTTGTTTCTCATTTATGCTCAGTAGGAATGCGCACACGCTCTAGTGCGCATGCGTTCTAGGAACACACGCGCATTCCAGCTGGGCATTTTTTGGTGCCAAGCACACTCCACTACCTCATATATCTCAAGGCCGAAAAATAATTCGCGACGTCTTCACACAAAAATATCATGCAAAAACATGTTTTTCTTACTTTAGTCTTGTTGTTTGATTCATAGACAATTTTTTTCTATTTCCAGACCATTGTAGGAAAAATTGGAAGACAAATTTGTCCAATTGGACTTGGAATTGTTGTTTGTATTTTCTTATTTCTTCTTGGAATTGGAAGACAAAATTGTCCAATTGGAATTGTTGTTTTTGTCTTATTGTGTCTTCTTAGGATTGTAAGACAAATTTATCAAATTGGAATTGTTGTTTTTGTCTTCTTGCGTCTTCTTGGAATTGGAAGAAATATTTGTCCAAATGGAATTGTTAGTTGTGTATTACCAAGAAAAAATTATCTAATTGGAATTGGAATTATTAGTTATGTCTTGTTTTGTAATACAAAGAAAAATTTCTCCACTTGGAATTGGAATTGTTACTCGTGCCTTATTACATAATACAAAGAAAACTTTGCGGTGGAGTGTTTAGAAGCCAATTTTTCTCTTTAAATATTGAGAATCGTCATATTCGAGAAAACAATTCCTCGAGAAAAGAGAAACTGATCGAAAAGGTAGAAGAAGAAAGAGAAAATGAAAAGTTACATATGTCAAAGTGTAAGATTTCAAAAGAGGGAAATTCATTTTCTAGCGGGATAGATGTTATTGTTGTTTCTCCTCCATCATCAGAAGCAAAGCACAAGAGATCATTAAAGAGAAATCCATACAATATCTCATCAATACAACTTGTTGTGGATGACCAGATGATGGAGGATTTGCTTGGAGCTAATTATAGAATGGATGAAATTAAAGAAGCAACTAGTGTACAACATTATGGTGAATAAGTTTATGTATTCAATCTCTTGTTGGATAGTTAAATGTTCCAGAAACTAGTCAATCCCATGTCCACTCTCCTCCCAAAGTTGATCTTCCAGTGATTGAAGGGGAAAGAACTGCAACATTGTTAACTCCACAACAGGGAGGTCAAGAGTACCAGAATAGGGTTTCATCATCCCTACCTATATTGAACACTGTGCGACGAAGAACTCCTAAACACATTCACGTCAATGAAAGTGGTCTATCATCACTTGAAGGTAAGCTACCTAACTGTACTATTTGTTATCACTCTTATAAAATCATTAAAGAATATTTTGAACCAAAATCTAATGTTGTTAAATGTCAATAATTTTTGGTCATGTTCAAATCTAGAAGTTTGACTCCTGTTAGGAGAATTTTAGGCATTAAAATAGTCAAAAGTGTAGAAAAAAGTCATCATATTGTTATAAACAATGTAGATGTTTTTCAAAGAATTGGTAAGAAATCTCTTTCTAAAGACCACAATGCAACCCGACTTGTCTTGTCACAATCAATTGTTAGCAAGATCACAAGAAAACATTGTTTTCTACACCAAACCTCTCTCCTCTTGAAATGCAATGTCAAAACCCTTAGAAAGTATTCTCATAGACGAGATAGCCTCGATATAGCTGGCCCAACAGATTTGTGGGCTTTCACTAGTAGGCTACCTTGCTCTGGCATGAAGTTAATTGGAGTAGTTAAGGGACTAGTATAAGATTTCTGGCTTGATAAAACTAGGCCTTCTTCCAACCAAAAATATGTACTAAAATTGAGAAGGTGATCTAGGGATTGTGAACCCCATATTAAAATATTTCTTGACATTACACAGAAATAATTGTATGAGAGATTCAAGATAGTATATAGTGCACTTAACTTGGGCCAAATATCTTTCCATAAATGCAATCCTTGGTATGTTCAAATAAACACAATTCGTAACACATGTTGTTGTAGATATCACATTGAGTATGGATATTATTATGACACACACACACACACACACACACACACACACACATATATTGTGTTTTTCATAACACCATTTTGCAGGAATTCTCAGTTATATTGTCGTCATCGTCATATAGAGACTTTATTAATAGCATCTTGTGTACAAGGCCAGAGGGTTTTACATTTTATCAAAAATCATCCTTAGATGGTACATGCCCCAAGTGCGGTGGAATGAAATTACTGAGCAAATGCATCCATGTAAGAAATGAGTATGAATTGGGGAGGAAGGAGGTTACCTTGAAAAGCTTTAAATAGGTCACATATGATATTGATGGAGTGTAACGTCCTCGAACAACAACACCACTATTAGACAACACTATTGTAGAACATACCTTGACTTCTACAAACTAGCTCAGATAACGTTGTGCAAACAACTTGGCCATCCACAGGCCGGGTAACACCACCATGCGAAATCATACACACAAACACACACACACATATATAACATGCATTTTAATTGAATTAAAACACTTAACACAGAATTACTGCTACCATACAGATGCAATTGAGATTAACAGTAAGTCCATAGGAAACGGAACACAAGATACATTTCAAGTAACCCAAACATGCATAAAATACATAATTAAGCAAAAACACGATACTTATCTTTTAGCTGGAGTAAATCCACAAACTACGTGTATACCTTCCATGAACCTCCCATCCTTAGACCGTGCTTCTCATCACTCTCAATAGTAGGTCACCTTTGAGCTCGGACTAAACTCCATTGGGAAAGGGAATTCTAGACTTGGCAAGGAAAACAAGGAAGTTGCACAAAACAACAGGAAGGATCTTTTATCCCAGGAGCCACTTACATCCACAACTCATAGACCCTCATTCCCCACACGCCTGCTCCACCCCAGGAGAGTACACCTTCACTACTACAAGTCCATCAGCCAGTACCCTCCTTTACCTTGGGCTTCAGCAATAGGTTGGACCAGAAGTCTCAGAGTATTGTAGATTCTACGAAACTCCCTTCCAAGAGAACTCACTTCCCAACATATTCTCTCTCCTGGGAGAGTTTCTCATAGGCCTGACAACCTACTTCTTCAATTTGGCTCCTAATAAATATTGCAACAACATTCGGCTAGCATACGGGTGACAGTAGCAACAGGAACAGTTATGGACACTAAAAATGGCAATAGCCTAATGCTAAGACACAACACAGATCAGGAGAATACAAGTCATCAACCCCAAATGGTTAAGGCACGAACTTGGATTTGTAGTGTGGATAAACTTGGGTTCACAGGACACACAGGTTGGCTTTTCCCTCCCTGAATGGCTTCTTAGATGTGCAAGGTTATGCATAGGGCAGACACAGAGGCCCCAACGGGTTAGACAACGGATGGTAAATGGCAAGTGAACCCCCTTCTCGTGAGCGATTTTCTCAATTGTGTGTAGGTAACCAGAGGTCAACGTCCGAGGCCAATGAGTTCAGGCAGAGGATGGAATAATGGGGAGTGAACCCCCAACATGGTTTGACTCTTGGGTTTTAACTACAAGAGCCCAGGTCGACACTTCTCTTCCTGGAGATACATGCACTCCACTTAGCATACATTCCTTTTTCTAGGAACTTAGGACAACACTCAACATGCCAACCTTAACCTTAAGGAATTAATAATAAAATATTATTCCTTTAGAGGTAATCCCCCTAGCTTATCCCCTAGGCTCAAACACTTAGCCTCCTCCCTTGCCCAACCTTGTGGAAGCTTAGTCCCCCATCACTCTTCTTCATGGTTGGTCTACACACAACAATGTAATTTTATTAATGATGCGAGTACTTACATACACAAAATCAGGCTCATTGGCCATAGCATCTGGCTCACTAGCCTAATAAACACATAATTCTCTCAGCTTATAACCATTCGAATCACCGTCCTATAACCATAATTACAATTCAACATTATAATTGGAGCTCATCCTTGGGGTATTACAATCCCCTCCCCTTATTTTTGCACTGTCCTCACTGCAACTTCTTTACACAACATCAACAAGATTTTCAAAATCTTCAAAAAGATGTGGGTACTCTGTCCGCATAGCATCTTCATGCTCCCATGTCACGTCCTCAGGACCATACCAGGTCCATTGGACTTTTACAATCCCTATTGCTCGATTCCAGAAATTCTTGCTTCTCCAGTCCAATATACGCACCAGATGCACTTGCAAGACACCTTATTGCTCCACCTGAATCACATTCCAATCAATTACATGATTAGCATCATGTATATATTTCTTAAGAAATAAAACATGAAACACATTATGCAAAGTCATGGATGCAGGCAATGCAAGCATATATGCAACTGGTTCAATCCTTTCTAGGATTTCAAATGGCCCACAATATCTGGCTGCCAACTTGGAACAGTTTCCCAGCTTCAGGGAACTTGTATTGGCTTTCACTTTCAAGAAAACATGATTTCCAACTTTAAACTCCCTGTGGGTTCTATTCTTATCAACATAACTTTTCTCCATGTCTTGGGAAGTTTTCAAATTTTGCTTAATACTCAACATTTGTTCTTCCGTTTCCTTGAGAAACTCTAGTCCAACTACTGCTCTATCAGCTGGTTTATCCCCACTTACTGGAGTGTTGCACTTTCTGTCATAAAGTGCTTCAAACGGGCTCATCTTTAGTGATGCTTGATACCCATTTTTGTAGGCAAATTCTACCAAGTGTAGGTAGTCTTCCCATTTAGATGGTGTTTCCATCACATACATCCTTAGCATGTCTTCTATCACTTGGTTCACCCTCTCTGTCTGCCCATCAGATTCAGGATGATATGCAGTGCTGAAGTTTGGATTCGTTTTGAACCCTCTGAATAACCCTTTCCATAATTTTGAGGTGAATTTCGAGTCTCTGTCAGATATAATTGTCTTGGGAACACCGTGCAATCGTGTTATTTCCTTCATAAATATATCAACAACATTAGCTGCCTTGTGAGTAGTATTTAATGGAATAAAATGGGCATCTTTTATAAGCTTGTCCACCACCACCATGATTGAATCATGTTGCTTTCCTGTTCTGGGAAATACTGTGATGAAATCCATTGTCACTACCTCCCACTTCCACTTAGGGATGGGTAAAGGCTGTAGAAACCCTGCTAGGTGCCTATGCTCATATTTAACCTTATGGCATTCCATACATATGGTGATGTATTCTGCAATTTCTTTCTTCATACCCGGCCAAAAGTAATGGCTCTTGATTACTACCACAGTTTTATGATATCCAGGGTGCCCTATATAAGGCACCTTTTTCATTTCATTCAAAATCATAAGTTTCAAGTCCTGGACATTAGGTACATAAATTATGTTCTTGTACAGAAGTGTTCCATCGACTTCCAATTTATAATTTTCCACTTTCTGTGGCATCTCACCTTGCTGTAGCTTTGCTACCAAATCCTTGTACTGCAAATCTGCATTTGCAGCCTCCAAAATTATTCCTTTAATATCATTTCGGTACATGCTAATGGTTGTAGAATGCAATTGATGCACTCTCTTGCTGAGTGCATCAACCACTTTGTTTTCCTTTCCTTTGATATGCTTGATATCAAATTCATACTCAAAAAGAAACTCAAACCACCTACTTTGTCTAGCATTCAAAGTTGGTTGATCAAACAAATACTTCAGACCATTATGGTCTGTCCTCAGTTCGAACCTCCTTCCCATGAGGTAATGCCTCCATTTATTTAGAGCGTGTACTGTGGCTGCCAACTCCAAATCATGAGTTGCATCGTTCCTTTCGTGCTCTTTCAACTTTCTGAATTCATAAAAAATTATGAATCCATTCTGACTGAGGACTCCTCCCAGTCCTTCTTTGCATGCATCTGTACACACTACAAAGTCTTCATTTGGATCTGCAATCCTTAGGATTGGAGCATTGGTTAACAACTGCTTCAATCACTGGAAGCTTTTCTCACATTCCTCTGTCCATTGAAATTTCTTCTCCTTTCTTTGCAAGGAAGTGATGGGGTAAGATATTCTTGAAAACCCTGCAATGAACCTCCTATAATATCCAGCTAGACCCATAAAGGATCTGACTTCTGACACATTCTTCAGCGCTAACCATTCTCTGATGGCTTCTATCTTCTCAGGATCCATGGCTATCCCATCCTTTGAAATGATATGCCCCAAGTAATGGATATTCTTTTGATAAAACGAGCACTTTCTCAACTTGGCATATAGTTGGTGCTCTCTTAGAACTTGCAGCATCGTCCTCAGATATTGTTCATGCTCTTCCTCCGACTTGGAATACACCAGGATGTCATCCAAAAATACTATGACAAACTTGTCTAGATATTCCCTGAATACACCATTCATTAGGCACATAAAAACAACGGGTGCATTTGACAACCCAAACAGTACCACTATGAATTCATAATGACCATACCTTGTTTTGAAGGTGGTCTTGCTGATGTCTTCATCCCTTATCCTTACCTTGTGATATCCTGACCTGAGATATATTTTTGAAAATATCTTGGCATTCTTCAACTAATCAAAAAGGTCATTGATCCTTGGCAGAGGATACTTGTTCTTTACAGTCACTTTGTTCAACTCTCTGAAATCGATGCACAATCTCAATGTCCCATCCTTCTTTTTCACGAACAGGATCGGGGCTCTGCAAGGTGACACACTTGGGTGTATATACCCCTTCTTCATAAGATATTCAAGCTGCAATTGCAGTTCTTTCAGCTCCGATGTATTCATTTTGTAAGGAGTTTTTGACATTGGAGTTGCTCCAGGCATCAGGTTTACCAACTTCTTATCTAACTTATTTTTTATTCTTTCCAGGCTCTGTATCAAATTTAGGTTGAATTCTCCTTTTTGTTCCTTGACTTTCATGAACTTTTTGTTATCTTCTCAGGGAGTCTGGACATATTTCTGCAATCTTTCAATGATTTTCATCATGCGCCCTTCCTTGTCTATCTCTTCTCCATTCCCATTGGAGTTTGATCCTTCGACTCCCAATTGGACATCCATTCCTTTTGTTTCATTCTCTGAACTGGAAGAATCCTATTCCTGCTCCATTTCTCTGCGCTCAATGGAAATTCAGTTCGGTTCTGACACTCGTTGACTCTACAAACATAATGTGTAGTCAACAGAAATTTTTCAGGCCATAAATCCTTAACAAATTTCATTGCATTCATAAACCACTCTGATTCAAGAAAACATTCAGTTTTCATTCTCTATGATTCTTGTTCAATCAAGAATCCCTGTAGATTTCTTCTTTATGAGCTCTTCTCTGCTATAATTTTCGGGCACTAGCCCCTTTCTCTTAGTCCCCAACCCACGTGATCATGGGTTGTAACCAAGCACTAGGTAAAAAGGTCCTTACTCGGGACTTCAGCTTACGGCTTCAGAACTCTTCAAAGAACATCACACCAACTTTCTGAGTTCCGAAAAAACGAACTCGCAAAGAAGGGAGGATCAATAATCCATGACTACTCGGCATTCATACCCACTGTGCAACTTCCGTCATCAGAGCTTCGGGACTTCGGATCTTTAGGACTTCAGATCTTCAGAACCTCAGGTTTCGAAAGATTTCACGTTTTCTTCTTTCCAATCTCCGACTTCTGAACTTCCATACTTCTTTACCCTTCGGGTCCACCTAGTACAGATGTCACCAACCCAAGTGGTGGCACGTGGTGCGTCTAGGAAGGTTCACATCACCCCTGGAGACGTCATTCGGCCCCACCAAATATACCTTTTCTCTTCGGAACTTCGGGCTTCGGAAGTTTGTGCATCAACGCATCCCACTTCTCCCGATAGCCAAATTTTCGGACTCTCCCTAGATAATCGACGGTCCTTATCTCTCCTACAACCGATGGTCGAGATCCACTTCACGATTCCTTGCTTTGGAGGTTTTCACCTCTCTTCTATTCAAATATTTTGATTTGCGAATTCCAAATGATTCTCATGACTAACCCATGCACGACTTCTCCGATATCTAACGACCGAGCTTCTCCCATCAGATCTACGGTGTAGATCTCTTTCGGGACTTTGGAGTTTCAGGTTTCGGCCCTTCTCTTATCTTTTCATCAAGATTCATCGACGTCACAAAGTCTGAAGGGCTTCCAGGTTAACCCTCCCATGCTTTCTCCATATCTGACGGTCGTAAAGGTTTTCCTTTCCTTCCGAACAGATGCTACGGTTCACATTACTCGGTGGTCCAATACCACTTTTGTCATGGTTTTACGATACCGCTACTCCTCCTGAGCTTCAAAACATGGCCAAGGCAACCTATTGGCACTCATGAATGTTTCTGAGGTCCAAAATTGGTTCCTCTTAACACAATTTCTAGTTGAAACCTTGGGTCTAATGACCACTTATCCAGCCCATCTAGGCTCAGTGTTGAAACCATCGCTCTGATACCAAATTGTAATGTCCCCGACCAACAACACCACTGTCAGGCAATGCTACTATAGAACATACATTGAATTCTACAAACTATCTCAGATAACGCTACCCAAACGACTTGGACATCCACAGGTCGGGTAATGCCACCACGTAAAATCATACACACACACACACACACATATATATAACATGAATTTTAATCGAATTAAAACACTTAACACATAATTACTGCTACCATACAGATGCAATTGAGATTAATAGTAATTCCACATGCAACATAACACATGATACATTTCAAGTAACCCAAATACGCATAAAATACATAATTAAACACATAAATTATACTTATCTTTTAGCTGGAGTAAATCCACCAACTGCGTGCAGAACTTCCATGAACCTCCTAGCCTTAGACCGCGCTACTCATCACTCTCAACAATAGGTCACCCCCGATCTGGGACTAAACTCCATCGGGAAAGGTAATTATTGGCTTGGAAAGGACAACAAGAAAGTTGCACAAAACAACAGGAAGGATCTTTTATCCCATGAACCACTTATGCCCATATCTCACATACCCTCATTCCCCACACACCTAATCCACCGCAGGAGATTACACCTTCACTACTACAAGTACATCAACCAATACCCTCCCTTACTTTGGGCTTCAACAATAGGTTGGACCAAAAGTCTCAAAGTACTGTAGTTGATACATGACTCCCTTCCAGGAGAACTCACTTCCCATCATACTCTCTCTCCTGGGAGAGTTTCTCACAGGCCTGACAACCTGCTTCTTCAATTCATCTCCTAAGCAATAATGAAACAAAATTCAGCTATCATATGGGTGACAACAACAACAGGAACAGTTATGGACATCGAAAATGGCAACAACTTAACACTAAGATAGAACATGCCTCAGGCGAACACAAGGCAACAACCCCAAACAGTTAAGGCACGAACTCATATTTGTAGTGTGGATAAACCTGGGTTCACAGGACACATAGTTTGTATTTTCCATCCCCTACTAGCTTCTCAGATGTGCGAGGTTATTCAGAGGGCAGACGCAGAGTCCCCAACGGGTTAGACGACGGATGGGAAGTGGCAAGCGAACCCCCTTCCCATGAGAGGTTTCCTCAATTGTATGTAGGTAACTAGAGGTTGACATCTGAGGCCAACGAGTTCAGGCGAAGGATGGAAGAATGGGGAGAAAACCCCCAACACGTTTTGACTCTTGGGTTTTAACTTCATGAGCCTAGGTCGACACGTGTCTTCCTGGAGCTACATGCACTCCACTTAGCATGCGTTCCTTTTTCTAGGAACTTAGGAAAACACTCAACATGCCAACCTTAGCCTTAAGGAATTAATAATAAAATATTATTCCTTTAGAGCTAAGCCCCCTAGCTTAGCCCCTAGGCTCAAACACTTAGCCTCTCCCCTTGCCCAACTTTGTGGAAGCTTAGACCCCCATCACTCTTCTTCGTGGTTGGTCTACACACAACAGTGTAATTTTATTAATGATGTGAGTACTTACATATACAATATCAGGCTCATTAGCCTTAAAATCTTGCTCACCAGCCTAATAAACACATAGCTCTATCAGCTTATAGCCATTCAGCTCACCGGCCTATAACCATAATTACAATTCAACAATATAATTGGGGCTCTTCCTTGGGGTATTACATGGAGGGCAGGAAAAAAAAAATATACAATTGGTTACTTCCCAAGTACCTGTTTGTGACTTCATGAAGGAATCCATCGAAAAGACACAACATTATGTTCAACATGTCCATGTGGCTCGATGGTAGGATGGGAATTTTAGAATATTATGTTCAACATGTCCATGTGGCTCGATGGTAGGATGGGAATTTTAGAATATGCAGAGTTACATTTCATGTTGGTACTGTGTTATCAGTGGTTGATTTTGCTGAGAACTACACCCTTCAACCAAAAAATGAGATTCAAAGACAATATTATCACTTAGAGCAAGTCAGCATAATGGTCCATATCACATGCATGCATGGACCAGATAGTAATGAAAAAAACAAAGTTATATTGAAACAATATCACTTCTACATAAGCGATGATTAGTGCCATGACTTAGCCTATGTATAACATTGTTTTCAATTGTTATACAATCACCTTAAGGAGAAGAACATACAGATGGATCAACATTGGATTTGGTTAGATGGTTGTGCAGGCCAGTTAAAAAATGCTCGTGTATTTCAATGGTTGTGTATGATACAGAAAAAACTAAAGGTACCACACATTTGGAACTATTTTGAGTCTGGGCATAGAAAAGGGGAGAATGATGGAGCAGGTGCATGCATAAAAAGAGAATTACATAGGAAATAAACGAAGTTCAAAACTACTTCCCTCATTCGAGATGCAAAATCCATTGTTTAATGGTGTTCTTCAGTAATGGGAGAGGGAACAAGAACCCGTGAATACCAATCACACAGGAAATGACATGTACATAGATTATTTTGGGAGGTTTTTGATGTAGATCGATCATAGTGGTATGAATGTAAAACAATCCAGGTCACTCCTAGATTCCATTCAGTTAGAACATCAAACAATGCAATAGTTGAAATATGGACGAGAAAACTCTCTTGCTTCTTTGGTCCATGTAGTAGTAGTGAATGAGATGATTGTGAATCGATGGACTGGGTTGATAGGTTGGATCATGTATCACTCCCCATTGGTCAATGTATAAATATGGAATTATCCCAGTTGGAGGAGGACCAATCAAGTATTTTGGCAGATTATGATCATGTCTCATATCTCATACTATCAAGTTTATTGAATCCTTATATTAAATTTTGAATAACTAGCATCAATGTTTTATTCGTTGGTCATTGAGTGGACTCATATTTTGGCACTCCATTTTTTGCAGGGAGCATATACACAATTTTTCCCCAAGAGATAATGAATGGGGAACTGATTATTGTCTAGCACGATGCTTAGAGGGAAAGAAAACCCTCATGCAATTAGTAACGGACTCTGAAGGAATTGAATTTCCAATTGGGTCGATGGTTATCAAAGGAGAATATATGACACAGGATGAAAGAACAAGAAAGAAAGGTGGTTATTTGTTTCAATATTATAAACCAGGTAAATTCATATACCAATTTACAAACTTGGTTATTGGTACAAACCTCCAACTACAAACAATTCCAAGTAAGAACTCATCAAAGATATGATACTTCTTTCCTTATTCCGAGCACAAGAATTTAATGGAGACCATCAGTATTAGAAGTGATCCCGATGGTCTATTTGAATGGCCATAGGTATGTAAAAGGAATAATTTGGCTTCATTTTATGGTTGTTATGGTATTCTTGTATTTCCATGCCTTATCTTTCCTTGTCACGCCATGCCTTTCATTTCCTTGTCACACCATGCCATGCCTTGAGTTTCCATGTCATGCCTTTTCTTGAATTCACTTTCCTTGCCTTCACTTGCCTTTCTTCACTTGCCATACCTTACCTTCACTTTCCATGACATTCCTTTCCTTGTCATTCCTTGTCATTCCTTGCCATGCATTTCCTTGCCATATCATGTCATTCCATGCCATGCCATGCCATGCCTTCCATTTACTTCACTTTCCTTTCCTTGCCTTGCCTTGCCATTCCTTTCCTTTCCTTGCCTTGCCTTCACTTTTCTTGCCTTCAATTTCCATGCCTTCACTTTCCTTGTCTTGCCTTCACTGGCATTTCCTTCACTTTCCTTTACTTTCCTTCACTTTCCATTCCATTCCTTTCCTTTCCTTTCCTTTCCTTTCCTTTCCATGCCATGTCTTTCCTTGCCTTCACTTTCCTTGCCATTCCTTTCCTTGCCTTTCCATGTCTTCACTTGCCTTGCCTTTCCTTCACTTGTCATGCCTTCAATTTCCTTGCCTTCACTTTCCATGCCATTATTTTCCTTTCCATTTCCTTATATTTCCCTTCCATGGCATGCCATGGCATGAAATTCCTTCACTTTCCTTGCCTTCCCTTTCCTTGTCATTCCTTGCCTTTCCTTGTTATGCCATGCCATGCATTCACTTTCCTTACCTTCACTTTCCTTTATGTTCCCTTTCTTTACTTTCCATGTCTTCACTTGCCTTGTCTTCACTTTCCATGCCTTCACTTTCCTAGCCTTGCCTTCATTTTCGTTTCCTTCACTTGCCATGCCTTCACTTGCCTTGCCTTGCCTTCTCTTCAATTTTCTTGCCTTCACTTTCTTTGCCTTTCCTTCACTTTTCATTCCTTCACTTTCCATGCCTTCACTTGCCTTGCCTTTCCTTCACTTGTCTTTCCTTACCATCACTTTCCATGCCTTCACTTTCCTTGCCTTCACTTTCCATGCCTTCCCTTTCCTTTCCTTACCTTCACTTTTCATGCCTTCACTTGCCTTTCCTTCACTTGTCATACCTTCATTTTCCTTCACTTTCCATTCCTTGCCTTGCCTTTCCATGCTTTGCCTTGCCATGCCATGCCATGCCATGCCATGCCTTTCCTTGCCTTCACTTTCCTTACCTTGATTTTCCTTTCCATGCCTTCACTTGACTTTACTTCACTTGCCTTGCCCCACCTTCACTTGACTTCCCTTTCCTTCACTTACCATGCCTTCACTTTCCATGTCTTCTCTTTCCTTGCCTTTCCTTCACTTTCCTTCAATCTCCACGCCTTCACTTGCCTTCACTTGCCATGTCATTCCTTTCTTTTCCAGTCCTTTCCTTGCCATGCCTTGTCATGCCTTGCCTTTCCTTCACTTTGCTTGCATTGCCTTGCCTTTCCATGCCATGCATTTCCATGCCATATCATGCCATGCTTTTCCTTCACTTTCCTTGCCTTTCCATTCCTTTCCATTCCTTGACTTTCCTTTCCATTCCTTTCCCTTCCTTTCCATGCATTTCATTTCCATGCCATTCCATTCCATGCCATGCCTTGCCATGCCATGCCATGCCTTGCCATGCCATGCCATGCCATCCCTTACCTTCACTTACCTTGCCTTTCCATGCCTTTCCATTCCTTGCCTTCACTTGTCATGCCTTTCCATGCCTTTCCTTGTCTTTCCATGGCATGCCATGCCTTTCCATGCCATGTCATGCCTTTCCATACCATGACTTGCCTTGCCTTGCCTTGTCATGCCTTGCCTTTCCTTGCCATGCCTTGCCATGCCTTCACTTGCCATGCATTATCATGTCATGCCTTCACTTTCGATGCCTTTCCATGTCTTCACTTTCCATGACATGTCTATCCTAACAAGGTGTTAAATTATCAAACATATGTAATAAACACTATGCAAAACCCTAGTGTCAGAGATATCCAACAAATGTTTTTTCGGTCAACGAAATGATAGTGCAGGGGCCCCATGATACAAATTATCTTCTTCACCCCTATGATCATTAATGATGTAAACCTATCCTTTGTCTTGAGAATGATCATTGGTTTGAATCCCTGAAGAAGAATGAAGATGCATTTTCCCAAAGAGATAGAATTATACTTTTCCTTTGTAAAACAAATTTAGAAAAAGGGATCGTCGCATCTTTCTTAGTGTTAAGGGTGCAACGATATAGGATCATCACAGGTTTCACCACAATGTTCTGCGACGTCGTTGCAATTTGTTCAATGTTAAGGGTGTGACAATTTTCGTATGAAGGAAAAAGAGGAATTTCTCGAAAGTTCTAGAATAGAAGCTTTGAGGGTGAGGTGGCCTCCGATTGGTTTGGATCTGAGTCATGTCCCTGATCTCATGGGATCTTCCTAACCTCTTCACCCTATCCTTTTCATCCTAAAAAAGGAGAGGAGTTATCATGGGGAAAGTTGGCTAGAGCTTAGTTGGAAAGTTCTTGAGTTTTTGGAGCTTGTATGTTGGCTTTGATCTTTTCTTTGTCAAGATAGATTGTTGATCTAAGAATCCATGGAACATAAGTGTGTGGGAAGCAAGGAACTTTTGGAAGGGGCCTTACAACATCAAGGCATTGGTTATATTCTCCTTTTCATATCTTTAATACAGTGATATATTTCTTTCCCATAAAATTGATCTTATTTTATTGTATGACTCCTTGATCACATACATAGGTTTTGTTGAGTATACATTGTTTCTTTCACTTCGTTGGCTTGTGTCTTTTTTACAGGTTCAACATCCAATAAGCCTTGGAATGGAGCGAGGATGAAACTAGCGAGGATAAGCGACATTTAAAAGTTATGTCATTTATCTCTTGTTAGTTAGTATACTTGATAATTAAAACTTAGGGAAAGTTTTATATTTTGTCTTGTTTTGTTCTAGTTTCGGGGTGAAACTAGGGAGCTCTATTTGTGTTCGCACTTACCAATTTTTCTGATAAAAAAATTGGCAACCATACTGGGAATCGATATTTTTTCCTAGTAGTCTTTCTTTCTTTCTTTGATTGCCTATTTTTTTTTTCTAAGTCACTAAGAGATCCAGATTGACCCTCTGACTGTTTAATTTCACTGGAAAACCTTCATGATTTTTTTTTTTTCCATTTTTTTTCTTTGATCGTCACACCCTTCTTTGAGAGACAATGTGACGATATAGGATCATTGCACTCTTCCTTGAAATAAAGTGTGACGTCGTTACACTGTGGCCTTTTGTTACCCATGACGATCTAGAGTTGACACACTATGTTAGTCTTTTAGCCTGCGATGATTGCAATTTTTTTAGTTTTTGATGGTTTTCCCTGCTCAGATCTGTGATAAGTGTTTGGGGTGATTTGTTGGGTCTGGTTACAGTCTTCTTGAAAGTATTTGAATCTGCTTTCAACCATCTTTTCTTTGTTTAAGCTTGTTTTGTTTTGAAAGACTTGATCTCTTGCTTTGAGTGTCTTTCAGTTACAAAGCATTGTTTTTCTTTAGAATTATTTAGTGAAAGAACACTTATTTTTCTGAATAGTTCATGTTAAAAGAGAAAATTTGTTTGGGTTTATTTGTTTTATAGGGATTTTCTATCGTTTTTAGCTATCTTTGAAACAAAAAAAAATATTTCTTGCTTTGCAATAGGTTGGGGGCATCTTTGCATTTGAAATAGTGAAATTGCATGGTTTTTGGCATTTTTTTGGGGGGCAAGAATCTTTGGATCATTTCTTGAAGATATTTGTATTGATGAGTTTAACAACATTTTTGGGACATTGTGCATCTGCGAATGATAAACGTTTTCTCCTTCTCGTAATACAATTTTCATCGATGTGAAATATTTTCATTCTCGTTTCTTTGCATTGTTTAGAGTCGGTCAAAACATCATTTAGTCCATGCCATTTTCCTCTTGAGTAAACAACAACCTTAAAATAAAGCGCTTATAAAAATTGATTAGACATTTTTATATTTTTTGGTAGAAAACCTACATTAGCTTAAGGTGTAGGGATTTGGAATAGGTTGAAAGGATAACTTTCCAAACATATCAAACAAACATAGAAACTTGTGCAAGGGAGCGGTAAATCCACTTATTACATTTTTTCCTGGGAAGCCCTTCTCACACAAGGATCAATCATAAGGTCGCATTAGGGCCGATAGAGTTACTCACCCTGCTTTGTTGGTCTTAGTGTAGATATTGCGCGTATTATTGGGGATCACTTGAGAAGAAAATCCTGTGGGGATCTTCTTGAGTTGATTTTGGGCTTAGTTACCCTACCCTTGCGCATGCATCAGATTGTAGACTATTTCCCCATGAATCATTGTTGTATTTGGTAACCTTAGTTTCCTTTCTATTTAGGGTCTTTACACAAGGTGATTGTGGAGGGGAA
Organism: Picea engelmannii; assembly: GCA_009831015.1. NCBI lineage: Eukaryota > Viridiplantae > Streptophyta > Pinopsida > Pinales > Pinaceae > Picea > Picea engelmannii. Next base: position 692,247 of record ML782082.1, on the reverse strand, counting down.
AGTCTTAACGGTACCTGGAATCGACGTTGGCCAAACTCACTCGGGCTCCTTGGAGGGTATACCCACAATTGTATGTGGGAGCTTGCAACAGGGTGTAATTCCGTTAAGTAGGTCGTCAACGTAACTTTTCCACCTGCTCTATATCAGCCCCTTCTTACATTGTTCCCGCGACATTGGATTTCATCACCAACTAGTGCATTCAATGTGAGAAGGTTTTGTTTTCTTTCTTGCTTACTAGAATTTTAGTCTGTGTTGTTTGTTTTCCCTTGTAGGCCTTAAGTTTGATCTGTATTTATGGCATTGGTTCCCGGAACGACCAATGCAGTAACCCTTGATCTTAGGTATCCTTTTGTGTTTCCGTCTTATGGAAACATTGATCCTCCTTACATCACTACTTTGTACCTCTTAGTTCTCATAATTGGATTAACAGTATGGTTGTTTTCCACTTAGGTAATCCTGAATTAAGCCGGTGCTTCGGTTGTAAGAACTTCCCCCCAAGAACATCAACCTCATGTTGATCCTTCACCTTCTTCACCAACAAGATATCCTTCACCTTCTCCACTTGCAAGGTCTTCTTCCATTTCATCTTCTTCACTGAGTGAAAGATCTAAAGCTAGTAACTCGGTGGATAAGAAGAAGAAGAAAATGAAGAATAAGAATAAGAAAAATAAGCAAGGGTCCAAACTTCCAATCACTGCCAAACATGTTGGAAAACCACCAGTCATCCCCCAAACAACTCGTAAGCCCAAGTACCCTTGTAGGCTTTGTAAGGGTATCCATCTTCTTAAGGATTTCCCTAGTCTATCCAAGGTCATAGAAGCATGGTCTACACACCCTCGCCATTCCATTTCATCAGCCTCTAAACAACATGTTGATGACCTCCCGTCAACTAGTCAGGATACCATTGGGAAGAAGAAAAGTAGAGTCAAGTTCCCGTGTATGTTATGCAAAGGGAGTCATCAAACTCACCTTTTCCCTCGTATGGACGAAGCATCAAAATTATTGGAAGACACGATTGTTTCCCAGCCTTAATTTACAGCTGCTTATCACAAGCTTACTCTCAATCACCCTGTAGTTGATGGAATTATCAATTGAGTCCCTTCATAGGTTAGTTTGATTGATCATGTAGTCAATCTGGACACGTCCTTAGTTGAACCAGTTGAAAAAGTGGTTGATCCAATCCCACCCTCGGTCGATATCACTCTCCTGTTACAGACTGCAACCCAGGCAATCGATCCCTTTCCACCCGTCGATCCTAGTCTCCCCTTGGAAAATGCAACTTAAGTGGTTGATCTGATCTTGTCATCAGTCGGTCCTACTCTCTCGATAGAGATTAAATCCGATACTTCCCACGTTTTTCTCGTTGATACAGAATCTATCATGTTGGAGAGCATTCCTCTTTCTCTTGTGGAACCCTGTCCAAGTAATGAGGCCATCCTTTTTCATTGGGGTGCGCTAACTGGACCTCGTCTTCCCTCTCACATTCCTTTCAATATCAACATACATGTTTGTGGTCGGGACATTCCTTAGAAGTTGATAGATGAAGGGGCATCCGTTAGTATTTTGTCCTCTATTAATTGGCAAGATTTGGGTTATCCTCAACTTGTGCCAGTTACGCATAATCTGTTAGATTTTAATAGAAGAACCCGTCAACCTTTGGGAGTCCTTCCTCAGTTTCATGTAAATTTGGGAGGGAAAACAGACTTTATTGATGTCATGGTATTCCAAGACCCCTTGGATTTCGATTTACCCCCGTCGATGCCCTCAACATGTGTTCCTTCTAGAGTGTGTTTCTTCCATCAACTGGAGATCTCTTGGAAGCCATGACCGAGTTTTTTCCCTTGACATGGTGTCCTTCCAAAGAAGTGTCCTCTTAGAAGCCATGATCAAGAAGAAGGGCCTTGAGCATGGTTTTCTAATTTCAAGCTTGTTAAAAAATGAAACCAGTTGTGAGGATAGTTTTGCGTCTCTGTAGCAACCTCGTTAAAAAATGAAACAGAAGTTACGAGCATGGTTTTCTGGTTTCAAGCTCGTTAAAAAATGAAATAGTGGTCTGAGGATTACACCTAGAGTCATGAGCATAGTTCTTCTCCTGTGTCAAGCTCGTTAAAAAATGAAACAACTTCCCCCTCTCTATTTGAGTCAAGTCCTATGTATAGTATTTGAAGCTTCATTTCATCTGCTTGTGTCATTGGATGAGACGAAGCTTGGGGGGAAATGCTTACAGCCTCTGGACATCATACTGAAGTTGAGTGTTGGCACAAGGGTAGACCCGGGGTTCAACGCTTAAACAATGCACCAACAAAACCCTAACTATCGGCCCTTTTGGCAACACCTGCGAAGTAGAAGAAGTCTCACCCGAGGTAGAGGCAGGGGGGTTGTAGGACTCGAGTGTCTACAACCTAAATGGGACCTAAATGGGACACATATCTGTGATTACAACACTTAGAAAAGCACTTAGCTAATAATATGCATGAATATTTAACCCTTATTCACATCCCAGATAAAAATCCTAATTACATAACAACGCAATATTCAACAAGATCTAAGCGTATCTAACCATTTAGCACATAGCATCAAATAGATATAACATTCATTCATGTTATTAAGAACTAAGATACTACATCTGATGCATCTAACATACATAAAGATTCAACACTAAGCATAAATCACATCAATAACACAAAGAAATCACAAGACAATATATACGTGGTTCACCCCCAGCGTGGGGCTATGTCCACCAACTCTTCGTCTTCTTTATTATCTTAATTCAATCTTCTTACATGCACAGAGCCACAAAACCACTATGCATAGGACATGATATCTGCACGCACTTCACCAGATCTTCCTTCCCCGAGTTTGGCACAACAAAGAGCCTTCATACAATCACTTTCACTCGACTCTGGAAGTTCTCAACACATAGTATGCACAGATCCTTCACAACTAATCACACTTAGCAACCTTTACATATCTTGCACAAAGCCAACTTAGATCTGATTGAACTCCTTCTTACATCACCTAGCTACTTATTTATACATTCACAAATGGGGCCTAAGCATGGCTAAACCTATGGGCCGACATCCCATACCCGTTACATAAGCCCTAAACCCAAAAAGCTCATAAAAGGGTGCGAGATCCCATGATCTCCGCTTTGCTTGGGCTATCCATCTTCAACCTACCTGTCAAAGTCCCAAAAATGGTCAAACACGACCAAGGTTCTCCAAAACTTGGTCGAGGGTCAACATTGAGCCACTAGCTTCTTAAGCTGGGGGCTAAGTACCAACCATGTGAATTCATGAACCATGCGTTGGGAAGCCTCAAGCATAGTTTTCTATGGTTCAAGTTTGTGTAAAAATGAAACCACCTACCTCAAGCATAGTTTCCTCTGGTTCAAGCTTGTGTAAAAATGAAACCAGGTCCAAGCATAGTTTTGTTTAGTTTTAATCTTGTGTAAAAATAAAATCTATCCCAAGCATAGTTTTGTTTTGTTTTAAGCTTTCATAAAAATGAAAACAATCCCGAGCTTAGTCTTTTCACTGATGACAATTTTCGTGTTGTCAGTGTTTCTCGAGCTTAGTCTTTGTTATTTCGCGTGCTCATAAATCAATGAGAATGTAACCAAGTATACTTTTATCACTTTTTCGGACTCGTAAAGGTTATACGAAAAAGGAACCCCCTGGAGTCCTCTTTAAGCTCTTTTCAGACTCTCTAAACATGAAAATATGGCCGAGCGATCTTGTTATTTTCATGCTCGTTAAAGTATTTGAAGAAAATGTTTGTTGAGAGGTAGTTTATCTCTTTTCCAGTCTCATTAGACTAACTTATGAAAAATGACATTATGGAGTTCTCTTTAAGTGTTTTTCAGACTCTCTAAACATGAAAAACCCTTGAGTTTTCTTTCTTTGGACTCATTAAACAAGCATCGAAAGACCCATATGGGACCGAATCACTCCTTCCTAGGGTTCGTTAAAAATAATCTGAAGGACTCATCTGAAGGATGATCTTACAGTTCAAGCATATGCTATCCTCCTCAATCTTGTGTAAAAATAAAGAGGTACTCGCCATAAATGGTGGGGAGGGGGGGGAATTGGGAAAGAAATGTATCTACACATGTATTATATGGAAGAGTCACTTTTGAAAATGACACCCTTTCACTCGCTTTGTTTCTAGGTTGGAAAATACTCTAGTATCTTGATCATACTCCTTTATAAGATTACATTTTGGTTTGTGATCCCTATTGTTGAGTCAGTGTTAGCAAGACAATTGTCGTGTCATCAATATGTTCGAAGAGAAGTTCAAACCAAAAATCCTTATATTGCATCGGTCATTTCTATAGTCCTTAAACCTTATATTGCGTCGGCCATCCTTGAGTCAGTCTTGAATCACTTATTACTTTGATCTACTTCAAATCATTTTACCCGTTTTGTGTCATTGATGGAGGATACATTAAGGCCTTCCTGTGACGAGTCTTTTCCTGTCGACTTCAACTCATTGTACAGGAATTAGACTTAGAAACTAATTGGTACCTTGGAACTTGCATGCCTCAAGGGCAAGTTTCCTCGCTTTCAACGGTGGGTTTTCATTATTGACCCATGATCGAGAGATTTCGTCGAGTGTTCGACTTCAGCTCACAAATTCACACTCATTGGATTGTACTAGTGTACCTTGGGAGTCATTGACATTAATGATGATTTCCCTCACACTTGTTAACGATATACACTATTGACTGGTAATCAAGTGGTTTTTACCATGTTCGACTTCAACACATGTATTCTCATGGTTAGATTCGTACTATAGAGTGGTGGAGATGAAGACCCTGGATCTTTTCTGACAAATTCAGGTTGCGTTGGAGTATATTCAAATTGTACTATTGCATAGATCCATAGTGTATGTCTCGTGGCTATGTTCAAATTTGAGTCTTTAACACATAGATCCACATTGTATTTTCGGTGGCTATGTTCATATTTGAGTCATAATGGCATGGATCCACAATGTATGTTTGGTGGCCATGACCTGTCTTACTTGACATGGATCGTTGCATGTCGGCATTTATTCTTTGAGTCATTTGTATTCTAAGTATGGGAATGCCTACCTCAATGATGATATATTATTGTATTGTATTTCATTGTTTTTTGCTAGGTTTTCGACCGACGTGTTCCTTGTTCCCTACACACATTCGACAAAGTATTTCAGCTATCACTCTATTTTAACTTCATACTTTGGGGGTTTCTCTATTACACATTATTTTCGTCACCCCTATGAATGTTAATGATGTAAACCTATCCTTGGTGTTGAGAAGGTGATGCAGGAGCATCCCTCACGTCAAGCGAGCCAGCGCGGAAGCGGAAGACAACTGGAAGGTGTCTAGCACAAATTTTTGAAACACACCTTGGAATTGTTGCGCGAACATTAAATGAGGAAATTTATGAAGGAGCACCTTTGTATATTGTAATCAGACCTCGAGCCATACGCTCTCGTCTGAAGTAGATAGAGGCATTTATGCAAGTAGGTAGAATTGAATTCATAGATTAGACAGTTTTAGAAAGAAGGAGGGAAAACAGATATAGACACCCTCATTGTACATTGTAGCATTATCATGATTATTGAAGCAGGAAGAGCACAGGAGAATAGCAGAGAGCTGTAGAAGAACATCCATGTATAGATCTTGAATTAATAGAAGAAGTTGATTCAAATCCATGGTTTTGTGTCTGTTCTCTGTGTGTTGATGTTAAATGATGTGCTCATGAATATTTTTTTTCTTGTTATGCATTTGCTTTATTGTTGTGTATGTGATTTCATGTTTGAGTTTGAAATCTGAGGGGAAGAAGAAATGAGTTTCAATTGTTTCTCTATCTGAGTAAGGATTCCTGCAAGGAATGCAGTCGAAAACGTTCGCAAGGAGTGCGTTGACGGAGGATCAGGTAGTTTAACTCTTATTCTCGTTCACCCATAAGTGAAATTGTGTTACTAGAGATGTGCCAGGAGTGCGTAGGCTAAGGGAGAGTCTTAGTTGTGAATCTGAGCAGAAGCTTTGAAGGATTGTTGCTGCAGGTGTGAGCAGGGTCGAAGAAACCCAAACACTTGAAGTGTTTGCAGGTTGCCGCAAGGAAGGCATGCAAAGGGTTCTCTTTTTCTAAGAGACTGAGAAGTTGGAGAAAGCCCAAGGGGGGTAAAAACTTCAGAGCCTAAGGAAGAATTTCACAGGGAGTTCGTGTCATGGAGCATCTAAAACCCATGTTGCAGGGTTGCACGTAGGAGGACGAGTGAGCATAGAGGAACACTGGGTCATTTTAAAGAAATCCTCAAGGAGGAAGAAATTGACGGTCAGGATCTCATGTAGGGGATTCGTGAAAAATCCGCCAGCCGTCAGATCCACCCGAGCAACGAGGAGGTTACGGCCACACCAGGAGGTTAAGCTCAGGAGGATCATGAGTCGTAGGATCGTTGTTGGGTTGCCCGTCAGCCACTCGATCAGGTAGAAGTTGCACTAGGGTTAATTCCTAGTGAGCAGAGGAAAATCTCAGAGAGGCATCGAGATACTGGAGCATCGGGGTTTCAGAAGTCAAGAAACTTGAGACCTTTCAAGTCTCGAAACACCGAGGAAGTCCTAGTCGTGGATCTCAGGGCAGACACACGTCAGAAGATCCGAGAGGAGTCGGGGTTCGGCATTTCGGGAATCCCGGGGACAAAGAAATCGTTACATCAGGAATCGCAATCTCGCGATATCCGAAAAGATGACAAGGGGACAATGACGTGGAAGAGTCAACCCTCACGTGCATCGAGAATCGGCGTTTTGTGATCCTTGGGAAACACAGCAGCGGGAATCGCGAAACTCCGAAACGCGATTTCCTGGCAAATCAAAGGAACGGTGTGGGGCCACAGTGGAATTAGTGGAGGATAGGTGGCATACCGTATCGGGGTTCGGGAAAAGGTACGTCCTGAAAACGTTGGTATTAGGATTCTCGATCCCGCGAAGTCCGAAGTTCCGACAAGGAAGTCGTCTATCGGTGTTTGGTCCATTGGGATATCGGGGGTCCTGGTGACTAGGTGTTCATGCATTTTGGAATTGCGTACCACGAAACCCCGATGAGGAATATGACTGCGGTCATATAAGGAGCGGTCGCGTGGACAAAAGGCTTAGCCCGGGAGGCTAAGGCAGCAGGGGAGCGTATCGGGCATCGGGGATCGGTGAAACAAGTTGTTTGGACATCACGAGTGTCAAACTCCCGATAGGAGGAACCCCGATAGCAAAGTAAGAGGTCAGCGTTGACTCACGTCGGATTTGCAGAATCGCGAGACACAAACCACGCGACCACAGGATTCGCGAAACTGCGAAGTCCGATTTCCCAATTGTTAAGGGAGATATTTTGGAGAACTGTTGTGGGTGAGGAAAATTCCCGATAGGGAATTAGAAGATATTTTCAGTTCTTCGGGCCAAGGAAGGAGGAAGATCCTGTGAGCAGACGTGCCTGAGTGGTGCGCCTACGTCAAGTGGTATCAGAGCCAGAAATTTTCTTTGCTTTCTGTAGCAGAGAAGAAGGAAATTCACCATGCCGCCAAGGAGACGGGATAGACAGTCACCCGATCCAGAGGAAAGAGAAAACCCGAGGAGAAGAGGTAGGCAAGCGCAGAATCCAGAAATGGAAAGAGAGATACGTGATGTACAAGCTAGACTCGAAGATATGGAGACAACACAAAGACGCACAGCCAGTGCAGGGGATCTTAGCGATTCAGAGGGTGAAGTTGAAGCTGAACATGAGGAAGAAGTTGCAGCTGAGGATGCAACCAATGAACGTCTAATCAAAGCTTTTGGACGGATGGGTGCAAAAACGAGGATGGACATTCCAGTTTATGAGGGGAATCTGGATGCGGAAGAGCTTCTAGATTGGATTAGATCTTTGGATACATACTTCGATTATGAATATGTTGAAGAGGATAAGAAAGTCAGGCATGCTGTCACGAGATTGAAGGGACATGCAACATTATGGTGGGACGATCTACAAGCAGATAGACATTGTAAGGGAAAGCAGAAAATTAAAAGTTGGGATCGAATGATTGCAAAGATGAAGGCAAAGTTCATCCCAAGAGATTATCAAATCACTCTGTTCAGGAGGATGCAGAACCTGAGACAGAAGCTGATGACAGTAAAAGAATACACGGAGGAATTCTATCGACTGAACATCAGGGCAGGTCATCGGGAGAGCGATGATGAGAAAGTTGTCAGGTATATGAATGGCCTGAGATATGATATCCAGGACGAGATGAGTATGACAACCATCCAAACGGTGGAGGATGCCTATCAAATGGATTTGAAAGATGAATAGAAGCTAAGCCATAAGTAAGGTCAGTGAGGCCGAGGCAGGAGTCAGCCCAAAGGCAAATCGGTTGCCCAAGATAAATACCAGAAGCCCAAGGACGACTGGAAAAAGCCTCAGACTAGAACCGAGAGAGGTGGAAGTTCACAGCGAGGCCAGCACGCTAAACAGAGAGGGTAGTATACAAAGCAGAGCGGAGGATACGCTGATAATAACATGTTTCCTCGTACTAGAGGTAGAGGAAGAGGAAGAGGTGGAGTAATCACATGCTTCACGTGTGGAAAGAATGGGAACAAGTCAGTCGAGTGTCCAGAGAAAAAGAAGGATGGAGGAGAAGCTCACATCGCCGAGGCACATAGGCGAGATGTTGAAGCGGAAGATGCAGAAGGCGAAAGGTCATTAATGATGCGTAAGGTTCTCTTAACACCCGAGAAGGAGGTGGAGGACTCAGCTCAAAGAAACAAATTTTTCAGAATTGCTTGCAAAACCAAGGACAGGGTATGCAAGGTTATCATGGACAGCGGTAGCACAGATAATCTCGTTTCAACCGAGATGGTAGAGAAGATGGAGATGGAGACGACTGATCACCCGAGTCCATATAAAGTTTCATGGCTACAGAAGGGACATCAGGTAAATGTCACTAAACAATGTTTAGTTCAATTCAAAATAGGAGGGTATAATGATAAAATACTCTGTGATGTTATTCCTATGGATGTCTGTCATTTATTGCTGGGCAGACCATGGCAATATGACAGGAACATAATTCATGATGGGAAGATGAATGTGTATACTCTAGAGAAGAGTGGGAGGACACACATGTTGCTTCCAATAAAAGATGAGGTAAAACCAGAAGGGAGAAATACTGTACTCCTTATGAGTGGGAAGGAGCTTCTTACGGAGGTGAAAAAGAAAGAAGATCCACAATTCTTTGTGGTCAGGAAACCAATTTTTTTGACTAGCACGAGAGTAGACGATTTGCCAGGAGAAATTCAGGAACTACTGGAAGAGTTCGCTGATATAGTAGTGGACGAATTACCTCATTCGTTGCCACCGATGAGGAGTGTGAGTCATCATATAGACCTCATACCAGGAGCTAGTTTTCCGAATAAAGCTGTGTACAGGTTGACGCTGCAAGAAAATGAAGAGGTCAAGAAGCAGGTCCAGGAGCTGCTAGACAAAGGATTGGTCAGGGAAAGTTTGAGCCCGTGTGCCGTTCCAACGGTACTCAGTCCAAAAAAAGATGGAGGTTGGAGAATTTGTACCGAATCAAGGGCCATCAACAAGATAACCATCAGGTACAGGTTTCCATTATCGTGGATGGACGATTTAATGGATTGCTTAAGTGGAGCAAAATTATTTTCAAAGATTGATTTGAAGAGTGGATATCACCAGATTCGCATGAGAGAAGGTGATGAATGGAAAACAACATTCAAGACAAACGAAGGTTTGTATGAATGGCTTGTTATGCCGTTTGGCTTAACAAATGCGCCAAGTACCTTTATGAGGTTGATGAATGAAGTCCTGAAGGATTTCATCGGAAAATTTGTTATCGTGTATCTGGATGATATACTGATTTTCAGTAAAATGGAGGCTGAACACTTGAAGCATTTAGCCATTGTGATGAAGAGATTACAGCAAGAGAAGTTGTTGATAAACACAAAGAAGTCCTCGTTCATGAAGACATAAATCTATTACTTGGGATTTGTTATTTCGACAAATGAGTTGAGGATGGATTCAGATAGGGTGGAGGTAATCAAGAATTGGCCATCACCGAGAAACATATTTGAGGTGAGAAGCTTTCACGGTTTGGCTAGTTTCTACCGAAAATTCATTAGGAATTTCAGTGGAATTAGTGCAGCAATGATGGATACAGTGAAGAAAAGACATAAATCTTTTCACTGGACTGAAGAGGCTGAGAAGAGTTTCAATTTGTTGAAACGGAATATTACGAAACAACTAATTCTGGTGTTGCCGAATTTTCAAAAGACATTTCAGGTAAAATGTGATGCAAGCGGGTTTGCAATAGGAGCAGTCTTAAGTCAAGATGACAGACCAATTCCATATTTCAGCGAGAAGTTGAATGAAACGAAGGTGAAGTATTCCATGTATGATAAGGAATTTTATGCCATCATCCAAGCATTGAAGAAATGGAGGCAATATTTGATTCCGAAGGAATTTGTTTTATATAGTGATAACCATGCATTGCAGTTTGTGACTCAATGGGAAAAGTTGAATCAGAGGCATGTTAAATGGGTTGAATACATGCAGAATTTCACTTTTGTGATAAAACATATTTATGGTACTGCTAACAAAGTTGTTGATGCTTTGAGCAGGAGGTGTTTGTTGTTGCAGGAGTTCAAAGTCAAGACGTTAGGTTTTGATGATCTCAGAGAAATGTACGCAGATGATCCATACTTTAAGGAAGCGTATGAAGCAGTTGAGAATCCAGTTCTCAGAGATAGCAGCAAATGGGCCGGATACATGATCCAGGAAGGATTGTTGTTCAGAGGCAATCAACTGTGTATCCCAAATTGTTCCATGAGGGAGAATCTTCTGAAGGAGAAACACAGCGGAGGATTGGTCGGACACTTCTTTCATGATAAGACATTCGCAAAGCTGAGCGAGTCATACTTTTGGACAGGGATGCGGTAAGAGGTCAAGTGGTTTGTAGATAGATGCAGGATTTGCCAACATTCAAAGGGAAGAAAGCATAATGCAGGATTCTATCAACCATTACCCATACCCGAGAGGCCATGGGATGAAATCAACATCGATTTAGTATTGGGATTGCCAAGGACGCAAAGAGGATTTGATTCGATCTTTGTGGTAGTGGATAGGTTTTCCAAGATGGCACATTTTATCCCATGCCAGAAAACCAGTGATGCGACTCACATCGCAAATCTGTTTTTCAAAGAGGTCGTTCGACTTCACGGCTTACCCAGAAGTATAGTTTCGGACAGAGATACAAAGTTCATGGGACATTTCTGGAGGACACTGTGGAAGAAGATGGGACATGGCATGAGAAGGAATGACAGGGCATGGCAAGGCATGGAATGACATGGAAAGGCATGTCATGGAAATTAAATGAAAGGCATGGTATGAAAAGTCATGCAAAGGCAAGGAATGGAAAGGCATGGCATGTCATGGCTTGGAAAAGCATGGAAATGGCATGGCATGGAAAGGAATTGCAATGTAATGGAAATGGAAATGACATGCCACATAATGGCTTGGAAATGCATGACAATGGCATGGCATGGAAATGACATGCCATGGCAAGGCAAGGAAATGCAATGAAAGGCATGCCATGACAAGGAATGGGATGACATGGAAATGCAATGAATGGCATGGTAAGTCATGGTATGGAAAGGAAATTCAAGGCATGGCATGCCAAGGAATGTCATGGCTGAGAAAGGAATGGAAATGGCATGGAATGGAAAGGAATGGATGGAAATGGCGTGGAAATGAAAATGGCATGCCATGGAATGGTTTGGAAAGGAATGGCAATGGCATGGCGTGGAAAGGCATGGCATGACAATGACATGGTATCAATAGGTTTGTGGGATTGGGTTTGGGAGGGTCCTTTATCTCCTTGTGTGATCTAACCCAAAAACTGGGTAGGAATGTGTAATAAACTCTCATAGATGGTGAAGGGAAAAGAATAATGGTTTCAAGTCTCTCTGGAGGAATTTTGGTAGCATAGAATTACTTTCTATGGTGTGTCATGAAATGTAACCTCAAAACCTTTATTTGTAGGTGGAAAATGATACCCATTCTAAGATCTAGTTTCCATGTAAACTCTCTCATTTTATTGATCAAAATTAATAAGTTTAGTGGACATCATGGAAGACTGAATAAATGTTATTAATAATTGATGGGTTTAACAAAATTTACATACACGCACTACACAATCTAAACAAACATGAGTGCATTAATGAGTCATTGACTAGTCTTTTTTTCATTTATGAAGGGTTACAGATAAATCAAATGATTTTATATATGTCAGGCATAGACAGAGGGGAATAATGTGTGTACCCTAGAAAATGGTCAAATTATGGATTGAATCAACTAAGAAACTAACACCTAGGATTATCAAAGGAATGCCAAGTGAAGACTAGGGTCAAGGTTTTGTCCTAAAGAGACTAGGAATACTAGGACTTATACCTAGAGGAGAAAAGAAATACTTTTATCATGTAGCTCTGGTAAGAGAAGAAGTCAAGGTTTTGAGGCATGTGAAAACCCTAGTGTTACCTAATGTGCTTGTTATCCAGAAGATAGAGGGAGTTTGTCTTGTACAAGTGTGGGATACAAATGTAGGTTCCAAAAAGGGTTGACCATTGTGTACGCTACCTTGTTGATGATCTCTAATGGAGTGAGCTATTGGCTAATGTTATCTTATAGTTTCCATTGCTAGGGTTTGAAGAACCCAACTTCTAACAACCCTTGATAATATATTGGTAGGTGCATGAACTTCATATTCTAAATATATATGAAGTGTTTGGGTTGTCAAAATGTCGTGTACTTGCATAATTTAATTTTATCTTATGTCATCTTTGTAATTGAGTAATTCTAGTACTAGTTATGGAGGTTAATTTGACATAACATTGAGTTGAGATTGTTAAGTGATTTACAATTATATAGAAGATAAATGAGAACATTTATTTCTATAATAAATTATTGAAATATGTCATTTTTTAGGTCACAATATTTTCAAGTGACCACTATTTGAGTGTGGATTGTCATTGGATTTAGATGAAGATAATTTAAGAGGTAGTCCATATTGTTGGTTGTGATTTCCACAACATTCATGCAAATAATTCAAAAGGAATGATCTATCGATGATGTAGAGATACATGGTTGATTAGCAAACAATGCTACTTGAGAACCATTAATTTCTTATGGATTTAGCACTTATCAATATTTTCCACCACAAGATATTCCTTAATGTGTAATGCAAGTATTTATAATCATTTTAGATAAAAATAAAGGGATTGATACACATAAAATTCATACACTTTGGAATTCAAACACTTTGAAATTAATATATTCATCAACATAAAATGTAGAAACAATGAGATTTGTAAAATACGTGCCATGAAATATATATATATATATATATATATATATATGTGTGTGTGTGTGTGTGTGTGTGTGTGTGTGTGTGTGTGTGTGTGTGTTGGCCTAGATACAAAATGGCAGTAGTTGGTCAATCATTGACCACTGCCACCCTCACCACCCTCAGGAGCATCCTGAAAATCTATCTTTCTTCTCTTTCTCGAGGAAGCACCTTGAGAGGTTTTAGGCCTAGGCATGCTTCGACGCTTTGGAGATTGCACAAAGAATAAACAATGTTATAAGTTTTTTTCCTCAATGATTTAATAGAAATACAAAATGATACTTTGTAATTTAGCCTAAGACAACTCACTGCATATGCTAATTTTTCAATCGTGAGGGTGTTACCCTCCTCTGGGACCCCAATCTCTCTCCGATGCCATCCTGCATCAGTTACAAGGACCAAGTCAAGAAAATTAAACAAATATTCTTAAAATCAAATTCATGAAACATAAAAATGATCAACAATGCATTATCTCACCATGGATATATTAGGCCTCGATGGAGATTCACTTGAAGATGGAGCACTAGGTTGTAAAAACTTCTCCAAGACAACCTCTACTATGGTAGTATCCGTCGATGGGGCCGATGGAAATAGTGGTTGGGGTAGGTGTCATACATGTGGTGCAGATGGGTGCCCTACATGTGAATCCACTAAGGATGTGTGCAATAAGACTGATGTTGAGGGTGGGTTGTGATGGACCCTCACAGGTTGTACAAGTGATTGCAAATCCCTAGGCCTAGAGAAAGGTAACCCAGAATAAATGCCCAGGTCCCTAGGGACTGCAATAGTACTATATCTAGCAAATATATTCGCAGTCTGCATGCATATTAATAAAATTGAACTATCAGTACAAAATAGTAAAATTAAAAAACATAAACACAAATAATTTGAGAATTATATGATATTTAACTCTACACATGATACCTGTGACATAGGTGACTTATCCATCCCATATGGACATTCCCTGAAATCACTTAGTCCCAAATCCTGTAGAAATATGAGAACATTAAAAAATTGAGGATGCCATAAAATAAAGAAATGACTATGGTGAATTTATCAAATGTGATACATACCTGTGTGTGGGGTGCACCCAATGAACAAGTTGCCTCTACTGCTGCATCAATGGTGTGGTTAGACATTGATGCATCCATCAACATAGAGGGTTTACTGCTCGGATGTAACAACTGCAAAACAACATACATTAAAATATCGATATTAGTACACAAAATATGAAATAAATATATAAAGATGAAGAACATAGAGAGGGTTAAGATACTAACCTCCTCCATGAAACAATGTTGTCCACTGGGCTCTATAGGCCCATAACATCTCTGCTTGCAGCTTGAGCATCTATGAGGTTCACATGGACAATTGTTATGTCCATGTGTCCTCTCCTCACTGTACTCTCCTGTGTATGATGAAGCTCCAACCCCTCTATCAATGTTGCTGATAGGCACCTCCTACCGATATAGTGAAACAAAGCTACTATGTTGCACTAGGTTACGAGTCAATGATGAAATGGCTAGATGTACCTGTTGCAAGCTCTCTACAATAAGAGGATGTTGGGTAGAGGGGTCAAGCCTTCACCTAGGGAGTTGAGGACTTAACACGAGGTCGCTCCTGACATGCTCTTGGTCCTGTGCAGACCCTCAACCCACCCCCTGGAAGTCACCAATGCCAAAGTAGTTGACATGCTTACCCAAAATAAACTCAGCCCATAATTTTCTCATAAAATATAAGGGCATCTCACTGTTATTGCAGGGAGGTTTATAAAAAACCATATACCACCTATCCATCTAGTTTTGATTAATCTAGGGATGGATGCACTAGTTAATGGAGATGAGTTTCTTGGTCAATGGTAGTTCTTGTCCATTTCTAGAATCCCTAAAAGTAGACAATATTTGTTGTTTTGAAATGCCCAGTTCTTTGACTTGGTTTCTGCCCAAACCAGTGCTATAGTACTCATACATTCTTTCCCTATAATTGGAAATAGAGGTCAATTTCCCTTGGTCACTTGCAATGGACTTCACAATGATGTCCAAAGAAGTGGCCAATGAGACTTTGCTAGGCTCTCTAGTGTCCCTTAATTGTTCCTCAAGGGTTCTTAATATAACCAAGCCCTTATCAATTTGAGTGTTTACATTGGGTGGTTGTGGTGGGTTGGGGTTTTGATCTTCTTGGTTTTCTTTTGAGCCATTTACATTGTCTCAAGGTTTCTATTTATTATATATGCTCCAATTTAAAATCCATGACATGTAAATTAAGTTGGTTTTCTAATTAAAATACAAAATTACAAATTCTTTTAATTTAGATTCTTGAGAGCAAAAGACTAAATTGGATTAAAAATAAGATAAATCAAACATACTTGAACATGGTGGCAAGATCCTCCCTTTGTTTCTCCACTCTTGCTCCTCTCTATTTGCTCAACGAGAGTAAAAAAACTAGGGCTATTTGTGCACAATTCCTCCCTTTGTTGCTCCACTCTAGCTCCTCTCTATTTGCTCAAAGAGAGTAAAAAAACTAGGGCTATTTGTGCACAATGAGCATAAATTGTGTTTGCGACCTTAGCTTACCACTTTTTCCGAGACACTCACCCATTATATTATATTAAAACAGTTCTTTCTTATTATTATTATTTTAAATGTTACATGTCTATTCCATATTAAACATGCATTAATTACACATCTAAACATAATTATTTATTTATTTGTAAATACTAATATATATAGAAAAAATTCTTTGTTATTATTTTTTTTAAATATTATATATCTCATCCATGTTAAACACAAAAATAATTACATATCTAGACATAATTATTTATTTGTATATGATAATATTGTTTTCAAATAATATTAAGGCTTCTCCTTCCTTATTCATGGAGATCTACTAAATCTAAATACTTAGAGCACATCATAGTATTAAAATTTTGAAACAATGACCCTTATATATATATAAACAAAACCATTTATCAAATTGAAATTTAAATGTGTGATCTATTGAAGTAAAAATTATGCTCGGTATACTTATGCACACGTGCTTACTGCAGGGTTAACTTAATATATAATATATAATAGATCAACACATAAAATAAAAAGTTAATAAGTTAATAATGTGTATTTTTGCTTATTAGCTTACATTTTATTGATTTCTATCTTTTAAGTTTTTCAATAAGTTGAATTTATTTTTACTTTCGAAAATGTAAATTATGATTTCGTACAAGTAGCTGAATTTAAAAAAACAAAAACAAAACATAGAACAGTTAAACAATATCACTATTTTTTTAAAATTTGGAAATCTCTATATTGTTTCGAAATAACAAATAAAACTAATATATTCACTCAAATTTGAAGAATTCCATCCCAATAATTTTCACGAAATTTTAATTTGCAGTGGTTTCTTTTAACAATTTCATCCCCAAGTTGCCTAGGCAATTATATTAATTCAAAACTTTTTTGTATGATTAGATGTAAATGCATTGACGAAGTATGAAGTAATGAGAGGTCATATGTATCGGTCAACATATATATAAACGTTCACGCATTCATAAGAATACAATAACACGTCTGTCTGCAGATGCCCTCCTCTATACATGTGTTCTCGCAGTGATTCGTGTAGGCCAATCTCTCCTACGCACGCTGTCGTTGACCTAACTCTTGACTTACGGACCCGACACTAAATGGGTGCAAAGAATGGGTGCCTTTGCACGTGGTCACTTCAGCTTGATTGGTGGTTTGAAGGTGTTCGGAGAATGATGGTTTTTTTTTAAATATTGTTTCAATGTAAATTGTATATTTTAGTAGTTGAGATTGCATATAATAGGTGTTTAGGGGTTTTTGAGGGAGTTAAATGGATTTATACATTCAAAATAATATGAACATTGTAAATTGTGATTTTGCTAATGAAATTTTTATTATTTCTGCAAAATTAACCAAGTTACGATGTTTTGGTTGCTCAAATCTTAAAAGTGGAACTTGAGTGGTGGTTTTGAGGTCTTTGGAAACTACAGGTTCCTATCAAACTCATTCTTTTCATGTGGCTAAGTTTACATGACCACATTTTGACAGGTGAAAATTACAGGCTCAGATAAGGCATGCATTAGACCTTCTGCCTATAGTTTGTGTTTACAAGATGAAGAGACCACACAACATTTGATGCTCTCCTGTGAGATTACACAACAAATCTGGAAAGAGGTTTGTAGACTCTTGAAACTAACTGGTAATTGGACCCTGGTGTCGCTGGAGGATAATTTATTGCACTGATTTCTTGTTTTCCCAAAACATAAGAGTGTTCCTCTTCTTGTTTCGTGGGGAATTTGGAGGTATAGAAACAAGATTTTATTCGAAAATTTCTCAAGGAATGATTCTGAACTCTGTTTAAGGATTGTGAAGGTTGTAAAAGAGTTTCCCTACTGCTCTGAGGGGGACACTTTTGATTTTATCTTGAGCCCAACCTATTTTGGAGATAGACATATAGGCTTTTTCGATGGTGCTACTACAGGAGGGGACTGTGGTATTGGAGTGTTTCTTAAATTGAGTTAGGTTCATTTTTTAAAGATTCACCTTAATGTTGGCTCAGGTACAAATGTAAAAGCATAGCGAGTTGGGCTATGGAGCCTTTTGACCTTTGCGTTGAGAAAACATTTTCTTGAATTAATGGTGGTAGGAGACTCAAAAGTTGTTCTTGATTGGTTTGTTGGAAAGTCTTAGTTGAATGCACTAAATCTTCAGCCTTGGATGAAGAAGATCTTAGACATCGAGCACTCTTTTGCCTCACTATAATGTTTTCATGTGCATAAATAGTTCAATGCTTTGGAAGATTCATTGTCAAAATCTGCTCTCGATTGTCCACTTAGCTCGCTATTTTATGAAGAAATCATGGAAGATTCAACTGTGTGCTCTCAATCCTTTTTATCTTTTGATCTTACAGTTTGGATTAATTTTTGGGATATCTATAATACTCCTGAAAATCATATGTCTTTTTTGACACATAATGTTCATTTTTGTTAGTAGCATAATATCAGAGATGTTATATTTTTTGAAAAAGATGACATGTCATATGAGTGTTCAAGTCATACTTTGTACTATAAAATTTCTTTTGATTTTTCATGAATAATAAAAAAATTGTTTTTTTCGATGGAAAAAAAATTATAATTTTACTAACATTACATTTCCAAATTCCAATAATAATAAAAATACAAAAAATAGAACATTTAAACTACACCTGTCAATAAACTGAAATTAAATGTTTTAACCCAAATGTTACAAGCACGAAATGACAATTATGCCAAAGGTGTATCTACAATGATCCCCTATCCGGTGGCCATCAAGTGTACCCCTTTAGTGGCTTATCATGGATAAATATTCTATATAATTTCACATTTATATAATTCATTTCATGATTTCAGGTAGGATTATTCTGATAGGTATTTTTTAATTTCACATTCATCATCATGATTTTTGGTAAGTAGTACAAGCCAGTGATAAATGTCTTTAATTTTTTTTATATTAATTATATTTTAATAGTCACATTTTTTATCATGCTTTTAGGTAGTACAAATCAATGATGATGTCTTTAAAAAAGAATAATATTCGTTGTATCTTAGTCGTCACGAAAAAGTTGTCAATGTAAGTATACAGTCCATCAAACTACTCCCTAGATCCTTCCTTCGTGTCTCCTTAGATCCCTTCCTGAATTTTGTTGTCTCTTAAATCCTGAATTTCGGTGAAGTTAAATATCTTAATAGATCGTCTTTTTAGATTTGCAAATTTTATGTGTATGGGTCACTCGATAGTGGCTTAGATTTAGGAGGAAATACGTGGAAGTAAATGTTTTATTACATGGTTTTTTATATTCGTAACATTCAGATTTATAATTTAATAATTTTTTATTTTTAATTTTTATAATAACATTAAAATTATATAATTATATATAGATAAATTAGATTTCAACTTAAATTATTATAATAATGTAAATAAACAATTTTTAATAGTCAAAGTATTCATTTAATGAGAAAGATTATACTTCCTCTGGTTTACAATTAGATTGCAATAATTTAACCGTTATTTATTAGCAAACCTAAATACATTATACACCATGAGTGGGCCTAATGGTTAAGAACATGTGTTTTCTTGTGACTTTACCAGTAAAATTGTTGGACATCATGATTAGTTCCATTTTTTGTGTAGTATAGAAAAAAATCAAAGTTGTTTGTGATCTACCCGAAATGGTTTAGGCATTGTGAATTGAGACAATAGGTATCTATTTATGCTTAATAAAAAATATTCAGGTATTGTGAATTGAGACTAGATGTATCTCTTTATACTTAATAAAAAATATTTTAGGCATTATGAATGGAGAAAATAAGTGTCTATTTATACTTCATAAAAAATATCTTTATTTTTAGAAGGTCCTTGGAGTGAAATATGAGAGAGATGTATAGTTTCTTCTATAATCTACATGGAATTGACATGTAACATTTAAAAAATATAAAACATTTCAATATCAATTATATATAATGATTATGATTATTGGGGGTAGGCTATGTATGCATACACCAATTATATATAT
>ML782082.1:647966-669346 GCA_009831015.1 Picea engelmannii | reverse complement strand
TGTGGAGACGCCATGTTGTTTATGAGTCTCGACCCCGTAGTGTCATTGTTACTTTGGGGGGTCATCTCTACAGAATACCAGAGGTAGTTCCAACTACTGTTCCACCTAAAAAGTGTTGCAAGGTAGTATCTCATATTTCAAAATTCAGCTTCTTCACAGTCTGTTCAAAAGGGGAACAAAAGGACACTGCAACCACTACAGCCTCGCCCGAAGCACCTTATATCCAACAGAAGCAGGTCGACAAGGTTGCAGAAAAGTGCAAATATTCCTTCTGCACACTGTCCTCTCATGTAGCTCGACTTGTTGAACAACCTCATCCTCAACAGGTTTGTCATAGACTTCCACAAACTGAGCAGTGCAATGTCTCCAGCAAGGCAAGCAACTCACCAAGATGCAAAGTCAACAAATGCTTTTCCCTCTCCCCCGAGAACTCAACAAAATGGAGACCATTGCTTCCTAAGGAGGGAGGATTGATCTAGGTCGATATCAGTGGCCACCCACCTTTTCCAACTAGCTCAAAATAGTTTTTTGGCAATTTTGACAATTTACTATTTTTAGTAGGGTTTAACTTCCGGGGCCATTTTTAGGGCCCAAATGAAGGTTTTTCAAGATCTAGGTTCTCAATGATAACTAAAGACATGATTGAGCCCACAAAATGAATCTCCTCGACGATACCTTTCCAACGAGCTATTATACACCTAAAACAGAGATCGTATGCAAAAGTTACGACCCCGAGAAGTTGATGTACTAACTTACCCAAACAGGGCCCACATGAGTTTTGGTGCTTCATCTCCTAGGGTCAGGTTTTTGGATTTATACGGTTTTTGGCATTCATGTTTATTGTAAAAAGGCCTTCAGAGCCTCATTGTAATCATCTTCTTGTGAATGCGAGTAGTCGTCACATCTCTTCTCAGAGATAAGTTGCCACCATTCTAGCGAGTCTTTCACTTTGTATTTTTACAGTCTCTGTACATTTCTTTCATTAATAGAAGTCGTGTATTATTGTATATCTGTATTTCTGGTTGCATCTCTAACACATTTTTGCTACATTATTGAATATCTGCGATATCTCTATGCATTTATTTATTATATCTCTGCCCTCATTTCATGCCGAAAATAATACGGATCACTACTATAGTAAAAAAATATGTTAGGCATGCTCGATTAGAAAAAAAATTGGAATTAGATCGTGCTACTCTAAAATTTGATGGTGTTTTTCATAGTATTTTAAGGGGTTGGTTTACTTTCAATCATGCTACATTTTCTCTCCTTCTGTTTTCTCGACACATTTGGCATGGTGCTAGAACCCTATTCATAAATCCTTTTGTTGGTATCAACTTAGATTTGGATTCTCAAGTAGAATTTAGAGCATTCTAAAAATTGGGAGATTCAACTGCTAAGAGACAAGTGGTATGATATTTCTCATATGTCTTCTCTAATCAATATTAGTATGAAATATATCTCCATAATTGTAAATTATGATCAAATCTATGGAAGCATTGGTTTATACATTCATGTTGGTATCGACCCTAGGGATAATATTTTTCACTATTCTCTTCTAAGAACCACCCAAAGTTCCAAATAGAAGGGGAGAATAATTTTCTTCTCCAAATATTTATTCTTTCTCCCCCATCAAAGAAAGAACGACATCCCTTATAGGGGAAGGTAGATAAGGTCATTCTTTCAATTAGTCCTCTTGATCCTCAAAAATATCCCTAAGTTGTTCATAGGGTTGTTGAAAGGCAATGTATAAGGAATAACCAATAAAGAACACAAGTAAACACAATATGGAGGTGGTGACTAAGGTTTCATTTTCCATTATTAGGTGATATCAATATCATGATATGATTATACTATAATAACAAATTTAATAGATCTCAATCGATACAATAGTTTCTATGGTTACACAAACTATTGATGATACTTCCAAAACCACGTCAAGATCAATCAGTGTAGGAAGGTCCTTAAAACCAGTTAATTCTAAATATGGTAAAGTAGCTCCCGGATGGGGAACTACTCCTCTTTAAGGTTTTGCAATGGTTCTATTTGCATAATTTCTATTTATTATATTGGATATTTATAATTATTCTATTTTATTGGATGAGATTCTGATTAGTTGGGGATAAAGGAACTCCAATATTTTCCTGGCGAGCTCTTAAAGAAAAAAATAACCGAGGAATCCAAACCCAGACCAAATAGGGGCTTTGCGTTTTTATCTTATCTTGTTCCAATAGTTTGATCATGTAATTACTTTTCTCTAAGGTTTTTTGGAACATGGGTGTGTTACTTGTTGAAGTCAATCCATATTTATAGTATATAGAAGACCAATCTACTATCTTAATAAAGATGATCCTACCTTGTTGGATATTCAATTGATAGAATATTGAATCTATAGAGCACGAGGTCTATTATAGACATGTTCTAAGAAGATGCGAACTATGGTTTGTACCTATCATTTCCTCATCATGAGGATTATAATAAAGAATTTGAGAGAGGTATTTCCTATAATAAATTGAAGGATCTATCCCCTCTCATAATTATGTTGATTATGCCCAAAGAACGATATAATATTTGATTTCTCTTAGTTACCATATTTCGTCAAATAAGAGAAAATGAAAAGGCTACTACCTAGAGAACCATTTGGGGATTTGATAAATTCATCCAGGTATAATTGAAATATAAGGTTTGGATTGATTCATCTATTGAGATATTGAAAAGATAATTTCTATCAATTGTCTATATTAGTTCATTTATAGGGAAGTGTTATCACATGAATAAGGTAAAATATCATTCAAAGGACCTATAGTGATTTATCATAGGGATGATATGGCTTAAAATTTTTCCACTATTTAACTATTTAAAGTTGACACGTACCATTTTAAAAAATATTAACAAAAAAAAAAAAATTGAATATCAACCATAAATAAAAGATTTCAATGTCTACCTTAAGCAAAATATTTTAATATCAAGTTTGTGTGTGCGTCAATTGAAAGTTAAAAAATATGGCTAAAACATTTCAATGGTGTGGGAGATGTGTAATTTCTTCTATACTCAATATTAATTTGACATGTGGCCATCTCAAGTCCATATTTATCATGTTTAGAGAGAGATCAAGTCTGTGGTATTAATTAATAGTAGATAAGGATTTGTATTTGGAAACACTGCATAATCTTTAAACCATAATTCTCAATTAAGTTCATTTTTATATAAATTTACAGATTAATCATATGCATGTTAACACATTAATAATACTATTCCATAATCTTCAAACGGGGACAAGTGTTCAAAAATTTATAACCTCTTCCTAAATTTGATGAGCTTTGTAATAGCAAACCCTATCTCTACAACCCTATCCACCTCTATTTCCACAGACTACCTCAGTGTTATGCATCTCCCATACTCCTCAAAGTAGAAGCCTCATGGTTCGGTTGTAGTCGTTAGGATTGTAGAGGTCCCTCTTGGACTCACTCTTATGGAAACTTCTAGTAATCTACAGGCAGATCCACGATCTTTTAAAGACGTGGTTACTAGAGAGGTCTTTGCCTGCCCCTTTTATTTGGGAACTGATGAGGCAGGGAACAACATGGAAAATGTTTTTAACCTGAAAAAGAGGTTTCCCAATCAGGGAAGATGCCAACCAAACTCAACAATGGATGCTTGGCCAAATTCAAGGATAACACAAGGTATGAGGTAACCTCACCCAATGTTGGTAATTATATACAGTTCATGAAATATCACACCATCATAGGTAAATTTATGGGTTTATGTCCCTCCAAGAGGGATTTGGTTGGCTGGGTAAAATCTATGTGGAAAACCAAATGATAAGTTGATCTAAAACTAGGCCCCAAAGGGTTCTTCATGGCCATATTCGTGTGTGTCAAATATCATGAGAAAATATTTGAAGTGGGACCATAATTTTTTAACTCAGTAGGGATACACCTACGATATTGGATGGAACACTTTATCCTAAAAAAGGAAACATTTAGAGAAGTTCCAATCTATATTTGAATGTACTCCTTTCCCTAGAAATTCTAGTAATTTGAGATGTTGGAAGGGATTGGGAATTCTGTGGGTTCCATCATCAAGATCTTGGAGGTAACCAAGAAAGGGAGGTACACCTCATATGTAAGGATATGTGTATACATGAATTTCACTGTTTCTCTAACATAATCCATTTGCATTATCTTCCATGATGTGGAATGGATATAGACTGTAGACTATGAACATATACCATTTCGATGTAGAAAATTCCATGACCATAGCCACCTCTTCCATGAATCTCCCCTTAATTTCTCAAAGACAACGAAAAAGTGAAAGGACATTATAAACCAGAAAGGATTTGCTAAGGTACCTAGTAAGAGTAAATTAGGGAAGAAAGAAACAAATTTAGGCCCCATAATCCAAGCAAACAATCACCAAAACAACCTTGAAGCATTGGCAGACAATGATTTGACCCCTCCCCATGCAATCATTGAAGAGGGAAATCCTACTAAAGTAAAAAACATAGGCATGGCTCCCGAGGAAGACACTAAAAGGAAGAAAATGAACCCTCAACAATCCAACCTCAACCCCTCCTAGGAGATCATCCTAGAACATATCATGGAAGTAGAGGGGTATCTCTCATAATATTCAGAAGAGAATGACTCTTAGAAGGAATTTGAATAAGAAATGAGAGAGATATACCTTCCATCCCTGGTGGAAGCATGTGGCGATCAATGTTACAACCTCCAAAAATCCCATCTACTACAGATGCAAAAGGATCTCATCAAAGTTAGATGAAAAGTATGGAAATCCTAGGCCAACCTTAATCAATCAGAGGGAATAGGAATCAAATACTCCCATAAATCACAAAACAAACTCTCAATAGAGGAGAAAAACAAAGGACACAAGTATTACAAATATAAAAGAGGTTGGTGCAACACTGGTCAATTCTAGGTATTCTATGGGACTGTCGGACAAATGCTTCATCCCACAAGCCAAGTAGTCAGGTTAAAACCCTAAGTGGAATAGTTCAAGGTGCATTGATTTCCACCCCTCATTTTATTTAGTAATGATAGTGCTCTTTTGGAACATAAGAGGTCTCAATGCCATCAACAAATAAATCATTCTCAGAAAGAGAATCAATCATGAAAAATCCTCAATAGTCCTCCTGCATGAAACAAAATGAGACAAAGAGACAATGACTAAGTTGGCCAAAAGGGTATGGATAAACAGTGAATTCAAAGAAATGCTAGCCATGTGCTTTTCCAAGGGTCTAGATATTCTATGGGACCCCGATTGGATCTCTCTGGAGAATTTTTTGGATCAACCCAATCTATTATCAAATGACTTCAAAGTTAGAGGCTCATCAATCCAAGAATCATTAACCAATGTCTATGAGCCACCTATGAATCCCCTACTAAAAAATTCCTTTGCTTGAATCCCTCAAAGTAGCACGGGAGCTATCTATTCTCAACACATGTATTGTGGGAGGGGATTTTAACATGTTCACATCACTCTGAGAGAAGAAAGGGGGAATACAGAGGTTGGATTTGGAACAAATTTCTCCTTTAAATACATCATAAAATATATCAAACTCATTGACATACCCACATTTAGTGGTTGCTATACTTGGAAAAAAAAGCATGGGGGAATTCACCAAATTTCCACTAGGTTCAATTGCTTCCTCCTCTCAAAGATAATGTTCCAAAAAATGTTTCCTATTGAAGCAAACATTCTGCTTTATGTGGTCTTTGATCACTACCCAATTAATCTCTCATGGAAGAGCTCGACGAAACCAAAGACAAATCCCTTCCATTTGGAGGTCTTTATGATGAACCTAAGTAAATGGTGGAAAAAAGCAAGTTCAAATTTGAGCTCCTATATGTACCAATTACAACATAAACTAAAATATATGAAGCAACACATCAAGAAGCAGAACAAGGAGGTGTAAACATTCTCCTCGAAAGGAAAGGCTAAAAAAATATATGGAGGCATTGCAGACCACCATCATTCTCAATGGTATAATAATGGAATAGGAAGATGAGGAGAAACAAATCAAATGGGAAATTAAAGACTGAGTGAAACAAGAGGATATCCTATGGAATAAAAATTCATTCATACAATGGATGAAAGAACGAGAGAGGAAATCTAAATTTTTCCACAAGTCCATGCTCAACAAATGCACTCATAATCGAATTTCCAGACTCTTGACTCCTATGGGATAGAAACTGGAAAGATACAGAGACATAGTATAGAAGCTTTAGAAGAACTTCAATCATATCCTCATGGAACCCCCAATGGAAAGGAAGGATCCCATCAATTCCATCCCCACCTCTATACCAAAGATAGTCTTTCCATAATAGAACAACAACCTCTTGAGACCCATTTCCATGGAGGAAGTGATAACCATGATTAAAACCACATCCCCTGGTAAATCCCTTGGCCCAAATGGATTTACAATGTACTTTTATCAATCATGTTGGTCCATCCTGGGGGAGGATGTGTGGAAATTAGTGGAGGAATCTCAATTTTTAGGTAATATTCTACAAGCTTTCAACTCTTTCATTTCCCTCATTCCCAAGGATAAGAACCCATTAAATGTCGATAAGTTCAATCCCATAGCCTTATTCAATGTCATATATAAAATCATTTCGAAACTTATAGAAAGTGGAATCAAGCCCATCCTACACAAAATTACATCCCCGGAACAAGGGGGATATGTGGAAGGATTCCAAAATATTGATGAGGTCATCACCACCTATGAAACTATCCATACCTTAAAAGTCTCTAAATCTTGGGTTATGTTGTTAAATCTAGACATTTCCAAGGCATATGACAAGTTAAGTTGGAGCTTCCTAGAACAAATCTTTATGGGCTTTGAGTTCTACCCTACATGGAAATCATGGGTCATGAATCCCGTGTCAGATTTATTCTCTGTCCTTTTCATTGGTTCTCCATCCAACACTTCCATTCTTCATGGGGAATCTGACAAGGTGATCCCCTATCCACTTTCTTCTTCATCTTAGCGATAGAGGGACTGGGAAGATCCTTGAAATATGCAGTCCATTCGGGCAATCTGAAAGGTATCATCCTTCATCCAAATTTGTACCCCATAATCCATCTCCTTTTCATTGATGAAACTATTCTCTATGATATAGCAATTATCTAGGAGTCACACTCCTTCAAAATAATCCTATATACCTTTAGGTTGGCCTCTAGTTCCCTCATTAACCACAAAAAATCCCATATTTTCTTCCTCGACATCCCCCTAGTTGTCTAGATCACAATCTCCCACTTGTTGGGATTCCAAAGGAGTTCCCTTCCAACCAAATATTTGGGGGATCCCCTCCTTTCTAATCCCCTTTGAAATTCTTCTTAGTATGACCTCCTTACCAAGCTAGAAGACACAATTAGTAGCTAGGCTTTTCAATCTCTAAATATTCCTAGACAGATCATCCTCCTTAAATTGGTTTTGTGATCGATGCCACTGTATCTCTTATCAGTTTTGGCGTATCCAACAAAGTTCCTTAAGTCCATTATAACTCTCTAAATTGATTTTATTTGGGGTGGACCAAACAAGGATAATAAATGGGCCTTAGTCGCTTGGGACACTATATGTCTACCCAAAAGAAGTGGGGGCTTGGGCCTCAAGGATCTGCTAATCATTTGCAAGGCACGGGGTCTTCACTCAATGAACCTGTGACATAGTGTGTTCATTCATGGGATATTAAATAATACCCCTAATTTCACTATATATTCATAAATACCTCCCCAAATCCTTTTGTTTACACCCCCCCCTCCCAATACATTTTTCCAATAAAAAAAACCCTTATTTTTACCAAATATATTGTATTTTTACCGAATTCCCCTTTTTATACCCTAGAATACCTATAAACCCCCCATACCCTACACCCCCCCTAATGCCTACAATATATTGACTCTATTTTTCATAATTAAAAAACCCCCTTTATGGATGAATAAGATATTGGTGAATAAGGTGAAGCCCTCCCAATACATTTTTCCAATAAAAAAACCCTATTTTTACTATATGTCCCGTAATTTTACCAAATACACCTTTTTGTACCCCAAAATACCTATAACCCCCCCATACCCTACACTCTCCCTAATACCTACAATATATTGAATCTATTTTTCATAATTTCAAAACCCCCTTTGTGAATGAACACAATAAGATATCGGTCAATAAGGTGAATCCCCCATGGTGTAGGGCCTTTGTGGCCAAAACCTAGTGGATGTGGATTGAAAATAGGGAGACATTTGGAGTAGGATATGGAATTTTGATTATGATAATGAGGGCCCATTTGAATACCTTATTAGACTAGATGAATTCTAGCAAGGATCAATGATTTGGATCAACAAAGGAGCCAACATAAGTTTACAAAACAAAACAATTTATAGGAAATTAGATCAGGAAAGAAACTATTATTCTGGGAGGAAAAATGGAAATAGGAACCTTGTCTTGAACTCAACCTCCTCCTCAGACATGATAAGGACATACAACAAAATAATGGTTGACTACATGTCAAAAAATACCGGTAGGGAATGGAGAACGAAGGCCCTCTAGAAATTGAAAAATGGGTCTTGATAGACCCTTGTCCCTCCCACCTATCTCCTGAGGTCACAACCCTCTTGTAACCATGTCTAAAAAACAATAAAATAAACTATATAGAGGGACACAATATAGTTTGGTGGGGGACCCAGGGAAGTGAAAATTTCATCTTAAAAGAAGCCTATGAGAGTATGGCCAACAACACATCCTTACCCCCATAAATCATTTGGAAAAGGGTTTAGATCATATAACTCTGGATGAATACCTCCTCATTTCTATGGTTTCTATCCCAGAGGAAGACTCTCACTTGGGATCACCTAATAAGTAGGGGATTTGAAGGACCAAAAATATACTACATGTGTCGATAGTAAGAGGAGATGATGGAGAACATTTTCAACAACTGTATTTAAGCCAACCAACTATGGGATAGAGATGCATCTATATTCATACTATTAGACATAAATAGAGCTAATATCAGACTTACCATAGAAAATCAACAACAAAATCCCTTTGACAATATCATTCTCAACGAATGTTGGCGAATCTTCATTGGCCACCTTCTCTGATCAATTTGGAAGGAAAGGAAAGAATGAATTTTTAAGCAACAGAGGAGAACATGTGTAGACATATGGCGAAGCATAAAAACATCAACCATAGAAGACATCCAATCCAAACCTTGGTTGTATTAAGAAACCATGGTGGTGGAAAGAGAAAATAACATCTTCTCAACCTAGCAATTCAATGTGGAACTGGTGTGTAGCAATAACATATCCTGGAAAGGAATTCCCTCTCTGGAGAAATGGAAAAAAAACCCATCAACATTCATCAAGTTAAAATTGCATGGATACACTAAATAAAACCTAGTGCTTGCAGGGGTAGGGGAGATATTCAGAGATGACAAGGGTGACATAATGCTTGTTTATGCCTATTATCTTGGCAGAAGCACAAATAATGTAGTAGAGATAGATGACATAATTAAGGGACTCTCTTTAGACATACACCTAAAATACCACATATTGATAGTTGACGGACTTTGACATTATCATTCGATCCCTCTCTAGGCTCCCATGTGGCTCACATCCAAAAAAACTCTCATCCAACTAGAGACTAACATGTCACCTAGATCAGACAGTTGATCTGCTTAGTAAACCCTAAATAGTTCACATTTCACATGTTCATAGAAAATAAAATGGGGTAGTTGATTGTTTAGCCATCTGGGGGGTCTCCTCACCAGGGAACAACCTCTCCTCAACATGGGTCTCTCTAAACCAAGAGGATATGAGTGTAGAATGAATAAAGTTAAACATTGTGGATGTCAATCCCTTGAATGGGGTGGTTAATCGCACATTATAATATAATGTTCATGTTGGAAGAGGTGGAGAATAGGTGTCACATCGATATTGTGCACCTGTTTATTGGGGATTATGATGGAACCAAGTCGTTAATGTATCTATGTGGGAGAAGTAGATGGTATCGATGGTGTAGCAAGAGATCTCATCATACATCATGTAAGCTCAGACCGAAGATAGGGATTGTGGCAACAAGTGTGGGTGGGAGATCTTGGCTTAACCGTTATTGTGTGGTAATCATGGTAAGTACTTTGGTGTGTTGTTCCATTAAAAAAATGGGATTCATGAATTGTTTATGCGAAATTATGGTGGAGATTGCTTCCAAAGA
This sequence comes from Picea engelmannii, assembly GCA_009831015.1. Lineage (NCBI taxonomy): Eukaryota > Viridiplantae > Streptophyta > Pinopsida > Pinales > Pinaceae > Picea > Picea engelmannii. The sequence continues at coordinate 659,118 of ML782082.1, read as the reverse complement.
ATTTATACTAGGTGTCCTGGTCAACATGCCTAGCTCTATTACAAAGGTTGAGCTCCTTATCTCCTTGGCTGGGGTGGCTCTAGCTTTTGTGGTGATTTCCCTTTGGTTTGACACCAACTATACTTTTGTTGGCCTTATCTTTTTATGTCATTTTCCTCTCATCTTCCTATGATGGGTGCTATCTCTATCTATGCCGAGGTATGGGTCAGGAGGATGCAGACCATGTCTTCAATTTTTGTCTCGATATCCCTCTGAGGACTTTGGGGAATATGGGTGTTGGCCATTTCCCTATGAACTCGTGAAAATTGTCTCTATTTTGGTTAAGAGGGACCCTCTGTCTTGCATTATTTACTCTTTACTCTATATTGGTTCTTTGGGTCATTTTAACAGAGAATTATTCCCTACGTATAGGTGAACACTCCCTCAGATCTTCCCATGATTTGAGACAAATTAAAAGATAGAAAAATACATGATTGTTCTCTATATAGAACATATTTACTCCTTATTATCCTAAGAGAGAAAAAATCATACCTTATGATCTGAATACAAGGAGACAACAAATACCATTCTTGAAACCTCCCTAGGCATTAAGAAATAAAAAATCTACTCTAGATATAAGATAATCTACTCAAGGAAATTCCATATATGACATATATGACTGAATACGACAATATTGCAATGGGAAAACCATGTATATCTATATAAATCAATGGAGAAATAGTACATTAATCATGAAAAATACCTTGGGTCATGAAAGAATTCCTCCTTAGGCCCTTGCTCCAGCTCCTCCTTAGCCTTCACACAAGAAAGGTTGGCTCGATTATAAGACCAAACTATAGAAGAGCTCCTATGGAAAATTTCTACAACATAAACATGTAATAGATTCTTTCCCCTCTTTCCCTTGGACTGCCTTCTTTATAAAGATTGACAGAGGAGGCTAGGGGATGCTTCTATATATCTAGAACTCAATGAACCTCAACTACATTAACAATTCCCAAGCTCATATAATGAGAGAAACAAATTGTCCAACATCGATCTCCTTCTAACTCACCAATTCTAGAAGGCTACAAGGACAGTTGTGGGTTGTCAATAGCTCAACTTATGACCGATCACATGTTTTCAGCTATGCATCCATAAACCAATCATTCTTTTCTAGTAGATAATAGTGAAACTTCTCTCAAAATCAGTGAAATTCTAGGGCAGAAGAGTGTGTCTCAACAGGAAAATAAGAATGGGTCCTCCATGTGTCCCTAGGGTGGAAAATAAAGATGTAACAGATGCCCCCTAATGTGTGAGGTCAGAATGGGAACTAATGACTGAAACCCATTATTACAATAGTTAGGAACATGAGGAAACATAAGGAAGGAGTGGAATATCAAGGAATTATTGAGTATCTACAATTAGACATCAAGCAGATATAGATTATCCCCAAGGTAGGCATACCCATGTTAGGAAGAGAGACAAAGAATGAATGCCAACACTATACACTGGGGATCCATGAAGTGAAATGCAAGACTATGTCCAAGAAAAAGTACATAGTGGATCCATGTCATCAAAATTATCATAGCCACGAACAAATACAATGTGGATCTATGTCAAAATATAAATTAGGAAGACATCGAACACCTATGAGACTGCCCCCATAGTCTTCAAAGTACTCATATAGTAGTGATATACTCCATGAAAAATTCATAGGGGTAGCATGAATGAGTGATGTGGCCCCAAACCCAAGGTCCTCATCCAAACATTGACGATACAATTCTACATCATATGAATAGATGAGTTGACAACGTGCATGATAGAAACCATCGGATTATCAATCATTGAGGTATACCATTAACGAACACGAGGGAATACATTAATGATGAAAATGGACCTCAAGGTACCTAGTACAATATAGAGAGTGTGAATACAAGATTTTATGTAGAACACTCATAGAATCAATCGATCATGAGTCAATGAGGTAAATCCATTGTTGATCACAAGGAAGCCTTCCATTGATGACTAGAAGCTCTAAGGTACTAGCTGGTTTCTAGATCCCTCTCCTAGATAATGTGCTAGATTTGATAAGAAGAGATACATAGAAGGAAATTTCTTGAGTTCTAAAAACAAACCTTTTTTGTCACATTCCTATCCCATACTTCCATCCAAAATCCCATATCTATGACTTAGTTCTATCCCATTTTGTCTCTTTTTCCATAAATCATGATCAACTACAAAACATGTGTGTTGAAGGAGGTTAAAGGTAAATTGTTTTTTTGATACTTAATTCCATTCTTCTTTATGCATATTTGATATAATTAGTTATTATTATAATGAGTAGCTACATAATCTTCTGATTTTGTAGGAACTCAAAATATAGTTCTGTAGCCTAGTCACTAAAATGGTTTCTGCAACGAATCGTTGTTATATAGGGATACATGTTGTGTAAACGTTTCCCTTATGGATAGGTGAAACCCCCCTTGGATCAAGACCCCTTTCATCTAAGACTAAGAGAAACAAATGGTTTACTAATTGCCCCCTAGATCCACTCTATATGTCAACAATTATAATGAGAAGAGAAGGATAGATTACTCACCTCTTTTACATTGGTTTCCCTTACTCCTCTAGCCCTCGATCTTGATGTCCAAACCCTTGGTACAAGAGAATTCATGTAAAGAACATAATAATACCTTATTCTTCTTCACTATATTGTCAAGTATAACATATCTATCTATGATGAATTAGACAACAATAGACATACATATAGTGAACACATAGGCATGAAGGAAAAATGCCAAGTTATATATTAATGGAAAGTAATCAATAGTGAAGCACTTACAATATAAATTTGGATGTTGCAACAAATCCTCCAAGATCTCCTTTCTAGTCCCTTGAATGTCACAAAATCATAGGTATGATTCACTAAGTTCTCTCCCCTTAAATCAAGAATGGCCTCCATTATATAGGATTTGAGGCATCACAACCATAACATAGTTTTGAGGAGAGGATGTGGTCAAATGTGGATTTGTATGAACCAACAATATTGACCTTGCTTTGAATAAGAGGTAGCTCAAACCAATTCCTTAACCAACTGAAATCTCCTGGAAACAAACTCACAAAACGAGGCATGATGGTTGAAACTACTTCATCACCCCCCCCATAACTAAGCACAGTGCAAGACTATCACTCCCTCTAAGTGTCTTAAGGAGTGATGATAAGGGTTTATCCCTCCTTGTATATGGGAAGGGGGGAAATGAATCTCAAACAAGGCCAAAATATCAAGGAGAAAGGTAGTATTTAGACCTCCAACTGATAGGTTTCTTCTCCAACATGTCTAGCGATTATGACATACACTTTTTCATGGTGACGGAATTTTGACACTTAAGTGCAACACTTGGTAAAGTGAGACACTTAAGTTCAACACTTAGGTGCAACATTTGGTAGTGCGACACTTGGGCGTATAAAAATTGCGGCACTTACGACACTTAAGCGCGACATTTGGTAGTGCAACACTTAGTTGTGTAATATATGCCCTCTAAAGTGAGAAGTCAGAAGAAAATATGATGGTAGATACACTTTACAAAAATATTTATGTGAGGGTGTTGGAATAGGAGATTCGGGTGGAAGTTGCAAATCAACATCAAACAATATATATGTATCATCATCAAGGTAGGAAAAAACATGCTCATAATACATTGACTCAAAGCTGTAAATGTGTTGAACCTGCACATAATAGATCTGGCTAAACAATAATACACACATTTGCAGAGAGAATTGGAAAATGAAGAAGAAGGAGAGAAATAATGGAAGAATTCTCATTAACCGTTGTCCACACTCAAAGAGTGAATAATTTACAATATATATAGAATAAATGAGTAACTAATGAGCCATAGTGGTGGTCTAGATTGATCTAGACACACACCAACAATTACAAGAGTAAACTGCCACCTAGTCTAGTCTCTTAGGTAGTTACGAGAGTGAACTTCCACCTAGCTGAGTTAACTAGTCAACTAGTCTTCAGTTAACTGACTGAACAAAGAGTAGTGAGTTGGTGATGATCCCAATGTTGCATGGTGACAAAACCAATGCAACATCTAAACTCAACTCAACTAGTCAAACTGGAGTGTCAACTGAAAGAGAATATTCTCCCCTAAAATATAGGAGACTGGATAATGACTAATTATGACTAATAAACAAGGAATAACCTTAGGAAAAATAAATCCTAGGTGTGTGTGAAGTAAATCCAACATGTTCGTCGACCAATACAATGCAGATCAATTAAAGAACTGACTAAAGATATGGCCACCAAATATACAATGTGGATCCATATCTCCATGAATCAATTAGGTTGTAGCCATGAAAAAATACAGTGGAGCTATGATATGAGAAAAAACATAGCCATGAACCAATACAAAGTGGATCTATGTGACAACATATATATTAGTGAGATCTCCAACATGATGACCATACTATAATCTTCTAAATACTTCAAATAATATCCATTGCAACCTGGGTGAGGCATGTAACAAAGGTGTGTTCCCAGGGTATCCGTTCCGATCCCAAAATAGTACGATTCTATCCACATGAATAGATGTGATGACATCCAACATGGTAGAAGCCACTTGATTACCGATCGTTTGTGAATACCATAAAAAAGTGTGAGGGAAATCACCAATTATGACAATGAATCCCAAGGTACCCTAGTACATTCCAACGAATGTGAATAAATGAGTTGAAGTCGAACATCCTTGGAATCATTCGATAAGAGGCCGATGATGCAAACCTACTGTCGAAAGAGAAGAGATCTTCCATTAAGGAATGTAGGTTCCAAGGTATTAACTAGTTTCTAATTCTAATTCCTGGATAATGTGTTGAAGTTGACAGGAACAGACTTGTCGAAGGAGGGCCATGATGTGTCCCCCATCATTGACATGAAAATGACATAGGAAAGAGATGTAATATAATGTATTAAATGAGCATGGAATGACATGAGGACGAGGGTTGGTAATATTGCAGAGTAGTTGATTTGGTGAACATTGTGAGGCACGACATATGAATTAGAAACATTGACTCGACTAAGAGATAGACCAAAGCATAGTGAGACAATAATTGTGGCACTCTTCAGGTGAGATGAAGGAGTACCTCAATTTCCCCCCCACCATGAATGGTGAGTACCTCTTTGTTTTTAAACAAAATTGAGGAGGATAAAGGATGCTCGATATAGATCATGTTCTATGAGTCCCTCATCATATGTTTAATGAACCTGGAGAAGGAGGGGTTCAGTCCCATATGGGTCCTTCCATGTATAATTTTACGATCCTAGAGAAGATAAACCTAGTGGTATTTTCATGTTTAGAGAGTCTGAAAATAACTTTAAGAAGAATCCAAGGGTGTTCTTTTTCATAAATTTAGTCCCCTAAGCCTGAAAAAGTATAAAACAATACAAGGGAGAACTCTTCTATCCAAGGTTGAATAGAGTATTCCTTTTTCGTAATTAGTCCATCCGATCTAAAAAAGGGTTAAACTTACATCAAATAGACGACCTTTCAAATCCTTTTAACGAGTGTGAAATGAAACAATCTCACTCGACAATATTTTCATGTTTAGGGAGTCTGAAAAGAGCTTAAAGGAGACTCCAAAGAGTTCATTTTTCATATAGTTTTTACGAGCCCAAAAATATGATCAAATCATACTCGATAACGTATTCTCATGTATTTACGAGCATGAGAAAGAACAAAGAATAATCTTATCTAGAGAGAATGAGTGGCATGCAACTAAGTTCCAATGGTCAGAATGGCTCCTAAGAAATGACTGCGATAGGACGTAGCAAGTAGGCATAGCAAGTGAGGACCACTCATAGCAGCATGTCTCTCTAGAGGGTACCTGCAAAATGGGAGCAACATGATGCGAATGGCTAATGCCAAGAATAATTGCAATGGTCATAAGAAAGCGAGATGGAAAATAGTAGTGAAGCACTAGCAAGCAAAACCATTAAGCAAACAATAAGATGCAGACTTCATTTTTTTAATGATTTAAAAACAAATAATGAAATGTGCATGAAGTTTCTGCTTCATTTTTTAATGAGCTTGAAACAAAGAATGAAATTTTGCTTAGGGTTGGTTTTATTTTGAAACGAGCTTGAAATCGAGAATGAAACTGTGCTTGGGGTTGGTTTCATTTTGAAACGAGCTTGAAACTGAGAATGAAATTGTTCTTGGGGTTGGTTTCATTTTTAAATGAGCTTGAAATAGAGAATGAAACTATGCTCGGGGTTGGTTTCATTTGTAAACATGCTTGAAACCAAGAATGAACTATGCTCATAATGATACCCATTGACGGGTTTCTTCCCAACATGTTGTCCATATGTTGGTACTTTGAGTGATACCCATTGGTGGGTTTGTTCCCGACATGATGTCCAGAGGTTGGTACTTTACCCCGAGCATGATCAACATAAGCTATGGGATTAACTCAAGCATGATGTCTAGAGGCTGGATACATGCCCCCCAAGATTTGTTTCATTCACCGACTCTTCTTATACACCCAATTAGACTCCTGGCTCTTAATAGAAATAAGTTCACCAGAGAGGGAGGAAGAAAGAGGATCAACTCACATAGGTAGAGGAAATGGAGGTTGATGTACTAGATCTAGTGGAATACTCAACTCAATTGGAGGGGGGTCTATTTCATTTTTTAACGATATTGACACAGACAATGAACCATGCTCATGGTAATCTGTTTAATTTTTTAATGAGCTTGAAACAGAAAGAGAACTATGCTCATGGGGTTCTGTTTCATTTTTTAACGAGATTGACAAAGAAAATGAACTATGCTAATTGTTATCTGTTTCATTTTTTAATGAGCTGGAAACATAAAGTGAACTATGCTCATGATCCTTGACCATGGCTTCTAAGATGTCTCCATTGGATATAAAAACAATGCTCTAGAATGAATGTATGTCAAGAGACTCAATAGGGGTAACTGGGGAAAGATTAGACTACAAAACCCCCATTGAAGGTTTCACCATGTCAACTATTAGATCTAAGTCAAAATAATTCAATCATATAGTGAGAGGCTCCTTCTCATCAATATTTGAAGGCATGGGACATGATGCCACATAATTAACCTATGGTAGGGGGATACCACTTTCTTATAAGGAACATTCAGGGAAGTTGGATGGTCGAAAATAAAAGGACTAACAAAAGAAAGTTGGTCAATGATCACAATGTTTCCATTATTGATCCAAGTGGATATTGGTGGCCACCCACCTATTCCACGGGCTCAAAAAATAGTTTTCCATCTTGGCAGTTTTTCAGGTTCTAAACTTTCGGGGTCGTTTTGAGGCCCTAAACGATGTTTTTTGGGGATTTGGGGCCCAAGTGGAATATTAAAGGCACTGACCTAGTCCAGTCAAAAATCGTTCTTCTCGGTTAGACCTTTCCAACGGAGTATCGAGTTCCCCAAATGAAGATTGTATGCAAAAGTTACTCCCCCTAGAAGTTGACGTATCAACTACCCCTATCGGGGCCCACAAACCTTTTGGATTTTCATCTTCCGGGTATAGGGTTTTGAATTATACTTATGTTAAAAATGCCTTTGGAGCCTCATTGTAAAAATCAACTTCTTGTGAATGTGAGTAGACATCACATCTCTTCTCAGAGATAAGCTGCCACCATTCTAGCGAGTCTTTCACTCTGTATTTTTACAGTCTTTGTACATTTCCACTCATTAATAGAAAATTGTGTATTACTATATATATGTGTTTATGGTTGCATCTCTGATAAATTTCTGTTATATTATTGGATATCCATGATATCTCTGTACATATTTTTATTATATCTTCGCTCTCATTTCATGCTGAAAATAATCCGGATCAGTGGTATCAGAGCAGGCTTCTCTTGATCATTTTTCAGTGCATGTCTTTGATGAGGTCCAAGTATAGAAAGTTGGTTATTGAGATTAGGTCCGAGTATAGAAATTTGGGTATTGAGATTGTATCTCTTCAGTACAATCTCTATCGCACTCCCAAGAAACCCTCCATGGCAGAAGAAAAGAAAATTGATGGAGCATAAGATTCTATCAATCTGTTTCTTGAGCAAGCTCTCACGTGACAAAGGGACGAAATGATGGAGAAATTTTCCCACATCCTTAAACGCTTGTCAATAGCATCAGACAATTATTCATAAAGTGACCACTTGGAGGCACCTCACCTTTCAAGGTACAAATTAATTTTTGCATTCTCATATTTGAAGGTCAGATAGATGCAGATGCCCTAGAAAAATGGTTAAATCCGATAGAAGGTTATTTATTTTTTCACCATTTTTTTGGCAGGGAAAAGATCACCTTTTCACTCATTAAGGATCTCCCCGATGTCAAACATTGGTGGGAAAATTACTAGGAGAAAAGTTCCATAGAGGATTCTGGAATATATGGGGCCGATCCCACTTGGGATTTTTTTTAGATGCGATCAAGGAACAATATTACCCTGTTGGAAACTATGAATACTGATACATGAGATGGACCACACTGCGACAAGAGAGGGGCCAAGTAGTACCAAAGTTCACCAATACCTTCCATACCTTTCCCACCAATCTCAGTATCAAAGACTCTTAGTGACATTTGGTTCTGAAATACCGTGAGGCTCTACATATATACATCCAAACTGAAATGGATTTTCTGGACATCTCATCACTCGATACTTCTTATCGATATGCTGTTAAAATCGAGTAGAAATTTAAGCACTAGAACAAAAGGGATTTTAGGTCTACAAATATGAAACAACAAAATTATGAGAAAGACATCCATAACAACCAGCCTTAAAAAAATCAATCCAAGCAACAAGAAAAGAAGGGTAACTGAAAGACAAAGAAGCACACTGAAAAATGGTGCAATTTCCATAAAATCCCCTGGCACAACACCAATGAATGTCGCTCAAAATAGTCATTAGTGTCCGAGATCAAAGACAAGGAGCAGAACCCTGACTCAGAATCTGATTATGAAAATATTGGTAAAAGACAGATCATCGACGCAGACCCCACTGCTATTATCGCGACTGCAACAATTCAACTAGAAGAACCAATAGATCCTGAAGAGGGGGAGCGCCCTTTTAATTCACATATGTGGGTGAAGGGGACCCCACTTCATTTTATTGTTGATAATGGAAGCCAAAAGAACCTCATCTCAATAGAGGTCGTCAAAAAGTTGGGATTGTCGACAACACCACACTCGCAACCATACAACATCGGGTGGCTTCGCCAAGGATGAGATATTTGTGTTAGCTAGCAGTGTCGATTGTCATATGACATCCAACCCTTAGGATGAGTTATTATGTGATGTTTCCCCACTGGATGTTTTTTATCTCTTGGGCCAGCCATATATGTGGAAACGTCATGCTGTTTATGAGTCTCGACCTCTTAGTTTCATTATTTATCTGGGGGGTCATCTCTACAAAATACTAGAGGTATTTCTGACTACTGTTCCACCTAAACTGTGTCGCAAGGTAGTGTCTCATACTAAAAAATTTAGCTTCTTCACAATTTGTTCAAAAGGTGAACAAAAGGACACTACAACCACTACATCCTCGCCCCAAGCACCTTCTATCCAACATAACCAGGTTGAAAAGGTTGCAGCAAAGAGAAAATATTCTTTATTCACACAGTCCTCTCATTTATCTCAACTTGTTGAACAGACTCAGCCTCGCCAAAAACAGGTTTGTGACAACCTTCCACAAACCAAGCAGCGTGACGTGTCTAACAAGGCAAGCAACTCACCGATATTCAGATTCAACAATCACTTTCCCCTCTCCCCTAGGAAATAAACGCAATGGATACCATTTCTTCCTAAGGAGGGAGGATTTATCCAGGTGGATATTGGTGGCCACCCACCTATTCCATGGGCTCGAAAAATAGTTTTCCATCTTGGCGGTTTTTCGGGTTCTAAACTTCCTAGGTTGTTTTGAGGCCCCAAACGATGTTTTTTGGGGATTTGGGGCCTATGTGACTATCGAGGGCACTTACCTGGGCCAATTGAAATCATTCTTCTATGTTAGACCTTTCCAATGGTGTATCTTTAACCCCAAACAAAGATCGTATGCAAAAGTTACGCCCCCGGGAAGTTGACGTATCAACTACCCCTATCGGGGCCCACAAACCTTTTGGATTTTCATCTTCCGGGGTTAGGGTTTCGAATTTTACTTATGTTAAAAAGGGATTTGGAGCCTCATTGTAACAATCATCTTCTTGTGAATCCAAGTATCCTTCACATATCTTCTAAGAGATAAGATACCACCATTTTAGCGAGTCTTTCACTCTGTATTTTTACAGTCTTTGTACATTTTCGCTCATTAATAGAAAATTGTGTATTACAATATCTTTGTGTTTATGGTTTCATCTATCATACATTTCTATTATATTATTGGATATTCCTGATATATCTGTAAATTTATTTATTATATCTCCGCTCTCATTTCATGCCAAAAATAATCCGGACTAATTATGAGGGAAATGCATCACTCTAAAGAGTGTGGACACGACAACTTTCATACTATAAAAATAGTCCCAACCAAGGAGTAAATTAAATTCCAAGGGGGATTCAACTACAATAACATATATATAGACATTTTCCCCTCCTAAGGTGATAGGAAACTAAGGAAGGATCCCTAAATATTCACTGGATATTCTATTAAAATCCTACAGATGATGGGTAACCGACACAATTTGAGGGGAAACTAAATATTTCCAAGAAATTGAGGATATAATGCTAATAGAAGCACCTTTGTCAACAATACTTTGATGTACCATGATCTTATCGTAAACCTCCACCGTGATTTGGAAAGGTATGTAGGAAGGAAGGAAAGGCTCCACCAGTCTATTCCAATCAAAGGAAATGACCTCAATATTTGGAGGGGGTTTTGTTAAAATGGGTGAAATCCCCCCTTGTCTAGAAGAATATGAAATGACAAGAAAAACTTGAGCGATATCCATTTCACTCTCCAAGGGAATATTGGGATCGATCGAGGATTGAATCAGATCGACCACTTCATCAATCAACGGTTGGTTGGGAGAGGACTCATGGGAATCAACTGGAGGTTGTTGTTGGGAAACAACAATTTCTTTCGGAAAATGTAAGTGAGGTGTAGTTCCCCACATAACCAACAAGGAGTACTAAGTTTACCC
>ML782082.1:626398-640872 GCA_009831015.1 Picea engelmannii | reverse complement strand
AAATGGGTTAAGTGACCTAGAGGATGAAAGTATAAATAAGATAGCAATGGTCTCTTGTAGATCATCCTTTTTGTGGATCAATGGAGAGCTTCTTGTGGGAATATATTTTGGAGTATTGATGGAGAGCTTCTTGTGAGAGCTTCCTGAGCATTTTTGGTGTGGAACACTTGATAATATTGAAGATATATAGGTGAATGAGGTAACCAAGGATATATAAGCCAAAATTTTGAGGAAAGTGAAGAAAAGAAGGCTGAAATGCAAGGAAGGATAAATTCTTTTGATGGTGATTTCTAAGGTATGTTATTTACAGGTTATCTCACCATTTTCACTATAACTTTTTTTATATAATGATTCAGATCCTGAAATTTCTATGAAAGTGAGAAAACATATCCAAGTATATGTGGTTAAAAATTCAGCTTGTGGGTCGTTGTATTTTGGGATTTACACTCCGTGGAAAATAGGGTTTGTGGCTAGTCCTGAAACTAGTCAAAATTAGGTGTTTCGGGTAAAAATGTCATAACTTATTCATAACAGATCAAAATTTAGTGAGACCAATTGTGTTGGTTAGATTAAAGTATTTAGTATTCTTTATAATAGTTTCAGATCAATTCATCAAATATTTTGTGCGGGGCATGCTCTACAAGGTTGCTCTCTAGAATAAGCCAAAATTCAGCAAGGTATGTCATTTTTTCTATAACTCCTTTTCTGAGAGGTTACAAGTAGTGCCACTTGGAGGAATTGCATAAAAAAAAATGAATAACATTATGTATCAGTTTCAGATCTTTATTCAGTACAGGTACAAAGTTATGATTATTTCAAGTTAGGGTTGTTGACTAATCCAAAACTAGTCATGGTTGAGACAACCAGTTGATGAGTTGGCACATACATGAGGTGTATAGTTGATTATGTTGGTACATATTTATGATTCATTGTTGATGAGTAGTTGAGACATGATTGGTATATACTTGGTACATGGTTGGATGCATTTTTTTATGGTACATGTTGATTACAGGTTGTTTGGCACAGGTCGGTGCATGGTTGATGCTCTTGTTTATGGTACAGATTGATATCTGTTGAGGATTATTGCCTCATCTCAGTTGGTGCTGAGAATGTAAGATGAGTCTTTCATATAGAGCTGTTTCTCTTGTAGAGTTGTACTCTATTCAGTTGTTGCTAAAAAACCCCCGGATTGAAGTCCATAATAAAAAGAAAAATTGTACATACATCTTGTGCTCCTTGTGGAGTTGATTTGTTGATGATATATTGTTGATATATGTTTCTGATATGTATTCACATATAAATGATTATTAATGACAGAAATGAGTAATGAGTAAATGTCGAATGCTAACTAATGAGTTTTGTGTAAGAGGGAAGTTTTGGGAAAAAAGATCCCCACACTCATTCACCCCCCCCTCTAAGTGTGGTAGGTGTGTCCAACAAGTCATACCAATCCTATGAGTCATTATACTCCTTCAACTCACTCGAAGAGTTCCCTGATTATTGTCGCACTATGTTATTGGTCGATTCAATGCTGCCAAGTCATTTTTCGTGCCTCACAATAATCAAGGGAATTTTTAGCCTAAGTCCACCACTCTGCAATATTACCAACCTTCATCCTCATGTTATTTTGTGTTCATTTGATCCATCATCTTACATCACTTTCCCATGTCAATTTCATGTCGATGATGGGGGACACATGATGGCCCTCCTTTGATAAGTCTATTTCTATTGACTTTAACAAATTATCCAGAAATTAAACTTAGAAACCATCTAGTACCTTGGAACCTGCATGCCTCAATGGTAGTTCTCCTCACTTTCGATAGTAGGTTTACATCATTGAACTCTGATCGAATGATTCCATGAATGTTCAACTTCAACATATTTGTTCACATTTGTTGGAATGTGCTAGGGTACCTTGGGAGTCATTGTTGGCATTGGTAATTTCCCTCTCACTTGTTAACTTTATATATCAATGGTCGATAATCAAGTGGTTTCTACCATGTTTGACATCAACACATCTATTCACATGGCTAGAATTGTACCATTTTGGGATCTAGATGAAGACCCTGGGAACTCCTCAGGTACCCAGGTTGCGATGGAGACTATTTGAGTACTTAGAATATTCTAGTATGGTCATCATGCTGGAAATCTTACTGATATATATGCTATCCCATAGATCCACTTTGATTGTTTTGTGGCTATGTTTTTTCATATAGTAGCTCCATTGTGTATTTTTTCATGGCTATGACCTAATTGAGTCATCGAGATATGGATCCACATTATATCTTTGGTGTCCATATCCTTATTCAATGCTTTCATGGATCTGCAATGTATTGGTCGACGACCATGATTTGAGTCAAGTGTATTCCAAACATGGGTATTCCTACCTCGAGGATGATAAGTATATATTGTTTGATGTTTTTTTACAACTTCCACCCAATTCTCCTATTCCAAAACCCTCACATACATATTTTTGTAAAGTGTTTCGACCATCATATTTTCTTCTGACCTCACACTTTAAGGGGCATCTATTACACACCTAAGTGTTGCACTACCAAATTTCACACTTCATAAGTGTCACAACTATTATACACCTAAGTGTCGCACTACCAAATGTTGCACCTAAGTGTCACACTTAAGTCTCTCACTTTACCAAGTGTCGTACTTAAGTATTGCAACTTCATCACCATGAATAAGTGTCTGTCATGACCCCTAGACAAGTTGGAAGGGAAACCTATCAGTTGGAGGTCGAAATACTACCCCTTTCCTTGAGATTTTGGCCTTGTTTTAGATTCATTGCCCCCCTACCAATATACAAGGAGGGATACACCTTAATCATATCTCCCTTAGAGTGTCTTAGGGAGAGATAATCCCTTTTCCATCACCCTATGCACAATTATGGGGGGGGCGATGCAGTTGTTGCAACCATCATGCCTTGTTTTTTGAGGTTGTTTCTAAGAGTTTGCAGTTGGTTAAGGGATTGGTTCGAGCTATCTGCTATTCAAGGCAAGGTCAATCTTGTTAGTTGAGCCAAATACTCATTTGACCATATCCTCTCCTCAAAACTATCCTATGTTTGTGATGCTTCGATACCTATATAATGAAGGACATGCTTGAGTAAAAAGGGGAGAGAGAATTTCATAGTATCATACTTCTGATCTTGAGACATTCAAGAGAAAGAGAATTAAGAGAATCATAGTTATGATTGTGTGATATCCAAGGGGATGGAAAGGAGAGATAGGAGGAGTTGTTGCAACGTCAAGATTGAGATTGTAAGTGTTTGAATTTTGTTTTATTACCATTAATACATGACTTGTCCTATTCCTCTCATTTCTATGTGTTCAATATATGCATTTCCATTGTTGTTTAATTGATCATATATAGATATGTTTCTTTTTAAAAATATAGTGTGGAAAAATGAGCTTTCTCTTTGTTACTTATAGGATTGTTCTTGCACCTAGGAGCTTGGACATCAAGGTCAAAGGGTGGAGGAGCGAGGACAAACAAAGTAAAAAGGTAAGTAATGCATCCCTATTTTATCATTCTAATTGTTGAAATAGGTCTAGGGGAAAAGTAGTACACCAATTGTTTTCCTTTTGTCTTGGATAAAAGGGGGGTTTTGATCCAAAGGGGGTTTCACTTGTCTACAGGGGGAACTTTACCACATCAACATGATCACTCTAGGAATGAACCTTGACATATGAAAGACAACAATTTGGTACTTGAAGCTCATCCAACAATCATCTCAACCCACAGAGCCTCTAGACCACAACATGTGTAAAATCAAAACTGGAGTCAAATATGTCCATTTGGAAGAATTGTGCAAACTAAGTCTTCAAAAAATCAACATGAAATAGAACGATATCACATGAGAGAAATTCATGAATTTTGGAATGAATTTCTCCATTACTTGGATGACAAATCCTATTCTATATACCCATGAATTTTTATATTCACGCATGTGTTATTTTCTTTGTAAATAGTTTATGAAACTCGTACCATAATAGAGATAAAACATTTCAGGTTCAATTTTGAGAATTTGAAGGAGAATCCAAGAAATACAAGACATGGGTTTTGTCCATAACAATCCCAATTAGTTGACTATTGAGCGGTTTCCACAAAATGTGAAGGATTTGGGAGATATGGTTGATTCTCTAAATCCGATTTTCCTAGAATTATAGTTACGACCAATTTGAGATCCGTGAGAAATGCATTTATGTGATCTCGTATTCATTGTATAAATATGTGTAACTATACCTTCAGAAACACACTTATTGATATGACATTGTTGTAATCATATTCTTGTTTGAATTAATACAAGTTCTGTTTACTATATCTTGATGTTCATTTAATATTTTGAGTTTATAAAATCTTAAGTTTCATATGACTTTTATAAATAGTGGTCCCTGAGCCAGGAGGCCCCCTCGAGGATGAGAACGTTATTCAGTTGCTTCAATTGTTGGTATTGTTTTTTTTTTTATCTATTTGTGTGATTTCATATTTCTGTCTAATTCTTTTTATGCAAGATTTTTCATTTATGTTTACACAAAGATAACTAATATCACAAACATCAATTGAATAATTGATTATTATGTCGACAACAAGAACTCTCATTGTTTTAGGTGATTGAAAGAATGTTATTAAGATTCCATTACATTTATGACCCTAAGTGTTGGAATTATCTTTGTGTCTTTATAATTATTTTTATGGATTATTGGTAAATGCTCTGTTGTTTCTGCAGCTGAACATAACTCGATTTTTGCAGCCAAGGCAATGAACATTTTTCCTTTTTGAATAGTAGTCATTTAGGGATATATTGGAAGCTAAGGCCTACATATATTTTTCATGCACTTCATCAATTTATGAACCCCGAGTTGATAAATTAATGTAGCAGAGTTCACCTAATTGAACTGCCTGATATTTTTGGTGCCATTGCCAAGGAAGTGAAAAAAGGCATTGGTTTTTAATTTTCATCATTTAAACACATATAGGAATGAATGCATGGGAAGAGAGATGAGAATATGAGAGGTAAGAACCTGTGCATTTTCTACAAGTAGAGTTCTAGCGCGTTTCTCTTCAACCATTTAAATAATTTTAAGTAGAATGAATGGAAATACTAACTCATGTCAATTGATAACCTGGTGACAACAAGGTCTTAGTAGCATGATGTATTCAAGACATAGTGTGTTTCATTTTTTGTTAGATTTCATTCAAAAAGTAGAAATTTTTTAATTATTTTAGGGTGCTATAAGAACACCCATGCACTAATCCATGTGGAATACAAGGACTATCAACAAACAAGAAGAGTTCAAGCATGTTCAATAATTTGTTAAGAAAAGGAGGAAATGATACTCCAAGAAATATCTCAAATCCTAGAAGCAGCTGGAAACGTCTCTACATCTCAAAAAGAGCAAATATTGACAACAATCAGGAGCATATGTGCATCCCAGGAAGTGATAGAAGACCAAATATTCCATGAAAAACATGAAGAAGAAGACCTAGAAGAGATCAAAAAACCATGGGAAACATTTGATGGAGAGAGGACATTAGAACCTGATATCGAGAAATTTTTATCATGTCTATCATCAAATCCTTTTTTCATTCAAGAGACCAATTGGAAAATGGTAGAAGATCTACATGGAATGAAAAATGAGGACATACAAAGCGGTGGTAATGAAAAATTGGACCAAGGGCATCACAACTACATTGACTTATGGTTTCATGAACATATCAGTTCACAACATTCCTTCACTCTTCAAAAATTCTTGACATCGTATCAATCAAAGTAGTTGGTTTATCATATTCTGGTATATATCAAAGTATATCTTTCTAACCTGAATATGAGTTTATTTGTCATCCTGTTACACACTTGGTTCCATTGGAAGTATTCCTATACTTGAAAGAGATTTTATTTTTCAAGCAAAGTAGGATAGGGTAGAAGAATAAATGAATAAACCAAATAGTAAAGATACAAATAAGTCCACTTGTGAAAACTGGTTGTCTGGCACAATTGGACATGAGTTTTGCTTGAAAACTAGGCAACTGGTGGGAAGAATTCTTAATAAGTTCTACATGTTGGTTCAATATTGTATTATGGTTCTTCAAATAATTTTTTTCTATGCTCATACTGGATGATGTGGGATTCCTTGAGGCCTTCCTTCTAGTATATCTTGTCCCATCGACTTCAACACTCTATCTGGGATCAAGATCAAGAGATATTTATAATTCCTTGGAACTTGTATGCCTCAATGACAGGTTTCCTTGCTGATAGCAATTGGGATGCATTAATTCCTCCTGAATATCCTATCCTATAGGTTACTTGACATGAACACATTCATTCATTCTTGAGAGGATGCATTTAGGTTCCTTGATGCTCATCGACGTCAATGGTGAGTGATATCACATTGGTTAATGCCATACATTAATGACTGGTAATCTAATGATTTATTTCCATGCTCGACATCAGCAAATCCATTTGCATGGTAATAATTGTACCATGGATTCATGTTTTGATGAAGACTATATGGTTTAATGGTATCAACAGTTACATCCTTTTCCACATTTTTCAAATAAAAATGGGATGCCATTCTTGTTGCAGTATCTTTCCCTGTAGTAGAGTTTATGGTTCTGTGTAGCAATATTTGTGGTTTTTATTTGGAATTAGTTCCAACAATATTTATTTTTTGATACATTTGATAGATATGATCATCAAAATAGAGTTTTCAGATCTAAAATCAAATATCAAATCTTAGAAGGACACATGAGGACATGCACCATCCTTAGTGTGGGGGAGAAATAGTATTGAGTTATCAGTGTACTTATATGGTTGCAAATGTTGATTAATATCTCCTTCAGAAATTCTTCAACATAGTTTTTGACCCAAAAATCCAAGCATTCAATACTCATTCTTCTCATCATTTTCAAATCATCATGATAGCAGAGAGGTAAAATGGAACAAAATAATTTCAATAATTTCAGTATATTATTTTTTCCTTGACATCAGGGTTTCTTTCAAACAAATTTTACAGAGGAAAGTTGCACAAGATCATATCTTACTTTTCCTTATGAAGATGTTTTAGAATATATATATATATATATATATATATATATATATATATATATATATATATATATAACTTTCTGTAGCTACCAAACTTGTAGTAGAATATCTTCAGGGTCGATATTTGCATGACATTTGCAAGCAAATTAGGTTGAATTAAAAAACTTTGAGACATGGGTTTTGAGGAGAATAATATAAATTGTGTACGATGGTGGAGAATAGTTTTTGGAAATGTATGATAAGGGATGCACAAGCATGCTTTTAAATATTATTTAGTAAAAAATACCATAATTCATGTAACAATCATAATTATTTTTTGTAGTATATTTGTAGTTTTGTATGGTTGCACGCATCCCAAGACTAGATCGTTTCTTGGAGGTGATTTCAAATCATGAACATATCTTCATCCATATATTAGCCACGATTTCCCTCATTTTCAAAATTTTCACAAGTTTCCAAGCATGAATAAAAGATCAAAATTTTTGGCATTTCCTGTAGCAGCAGTTCAACATCAACACTTTTCAATTAATCATCTTCAATAAAATATCGCATCAGATCATCATCAACAATATCATCATTTTTCTCACCACTCTTCATAAACACAATTAACTTTCATTCTCATTTTCAATTCCATAACTTTCTTTTAAAGTATGTAGCAATGAATTCATCAGTTCCAGCAACAGGACCAATATTCAAGACTCAGTCATGTTCCAGTTCCAGAAGTGAAAAATTCTTCAGTATTTAGGTAAAATCAAGAAGGTAATAAATTTTTAAATAATCTATGCATTTGGAATTATGAATTAAGCGAAGGATGGGAAAACCTAAGTTCCAATACACATTTTCTCAATTTTCCCCTAAAGTCTAGACTATCCTCCTACCAAATCTCCTAAAATCCTATGACGTTTCTTTAGTTATACCTCTGAACACCATACCTTAAGCTATTATTGTGTTCATATATATTAACACTCAAAACTATGTATGCATGTTGAAATACGATTTTGACATGCATTATTCAAAGTGTTAATACGATCGAAAAGATTGTGATCCAATCATGCATAACTTTGAATGATTCCTTGAAAAGTGGCATCACTATTTTCATCATTCAAAATCAAAGACCTCATCATAGCTTATACATCTCCCTAGTTTTTTCCCTTCATTCGTAAATTTTCCATATCTTCACTATTGTTTTCCCATTTTCTTTGTGACAAGAGTATTGTTCAAGTTGAAATTATTTATAACTTTGCTAATTTGAAGTATGTGAATCGATTATTGATGGAAAAAACTTTATTCATGATGTAGAACATAGAGACGCCAATAAATTTCCAAACAAATTGATAAAGAGTCTTAGGACTGATAGAGACTCCCATTCTAGTCATGACAAAGGTACTCCAAGTTGTTTCGATGCAACAAATAGAAACTCTGAAATTCAACACAAATATCCTCTGAATAAGGTTCTTGGTTATGTTGAAGATGAAAACACTGATTGGGGAACTTAAGATACAAAAATATATAGATATTCATGTCCATATGGAGAAAAGTGTGCACCTCTTATGGAAGGAGCTTGAACTTCAAATATTGGAAAACTGGAATGAGTGAATTGTTCTTCCAAATTTAATTACTGAACTCGATACTCTAAAATGTGAATTATTATGTAGGGATTTGAAGCATATTGCATGAAGTCCATTTCTTCCAAAAGTCAAGTTTCAAGATAATTACAGGGAGTTTTCTATCTCTCAAGTTCTTTTTGGTAGATGTTACAACAATCATTATTTGAAGTAAAACTCAATATTCTTTTGATAGCAACTCGAAGGCTCGAATTGGTGACCACCAAATTTAGTTATCCAAAGATTTTATTTTACAATCTATAGGGATACCTTAAGGCAATGAGAGATGGTTCAAGAATAAAAATATTAAAACGGAAATCTGAAAGAATTCCTCAAATACCCAATGCAAGAAAATAATTGGAAGATTGAGGACATTATGTGCAGGACAACCAGAAGCATGATGAAAGGTTTAGCTACAGAAAAAAAATGATAGTAGCCAAATTCAAGACAAAAAATTCATTAAGCCTGAAAAATTTGATGGGGAGCAGATGAGCAGTGTGAAGAGGACAAATTCAAGTAAAAATCTCAAGTATGAATCATTTCTTAGTCCACCTCCCAGTTTGAAGAGAAAAATAACTTATGATTCTAATGAAGCATCATCATAATGATTGATTTAATCAGTTCACGAATGATTATGAAATGCATGAAACTAATAAAGTTGCTAAAGATATAGTCATTGATCCAAATTTCATATCCTTGAAAGAAAAATGACTTGGTAAGGTTAGGAAATTAAAATAGGAGCTCAAGGAGTTGGAACCCCTTGAAAATCATATTAAAATAGAAATATAGTCTTAAAGGCCAAGATTGCTTAGTTATAAAGGGATAAAGAATAGTTGGAAGACCAGAAGAAATTGCTAGCAATAAAGGTGACAAAATGGTAGATTCAAAGCAGAAAAGGAAAAATCAGAATCAGAAGATTAAGGGAAAATTTAAATGAAGCAATAAGGCTGATACAATCCGCATCTTCAAGGATGAATATTTTGATTGATGCTTCAGAAAGAGATTAAGAGGAAAGGGGTAAGCGATTTTGAATTTTTGATGGAAGAAGCATAATGCAATTTTGGTTGCATGAGGACATGCAATATCTTCCGTGTGGGGGAGATATTGAGTCCTCAAAACAAACTCTTTTTTTCACATTCCTATCCAATAATTCCTTATGAAAGCCCATATCTATGACTTAGTTATATCCCATTTTGTCTCTTTTTTCCATAAAATCATGATCGACTACATAACATGTGTGTTGAAGGAAGTTAAAGGTAAATTGTTCATTTTATGCTTAATTTTGTTCTTCTTTATGCATATTTGATTTAATTATTTATTATTATAATGAGTATCTACAAAATCTTCTGATTATGTAGCAACTCAAAATACATTTATGTAGCCCACTCACTAAAATGGTTTCTACAGTGAAATCATTGTTATATAGGGACGCGATCACTCCAAGACTAAACCCTGAAATACACAGGGTGCCAAATTTATCACTTAGGTTCGTCCACCTATCAAATTATCCCATGGAGCCTCCTGATCAACACAAGTGTAAAGTCAAACCTACAGTTAAACATGTCCATTTGGAAGAATTGCACAAGTTGAGTCTTCAACAAATCAACATAAAATAGAACGAGATTTCATGAGAGAAATTCATGCAGTCTAGCATAAATTGATCCATTATGTGAATGATAAATCCTATTCTATATACCCATGAAATTTTAGATACATGCATGTGTTATTTTCTTTGTAAATAGTTTATGAAACTCATGCTAGAATATAGAGATAGTTTTGCAAGGTCGATTGCGAGAAGTTGAAGGTGAATATTGCAAATCCAAGACATGGGTTTTGTGAATAAGGAGCCCAATTAGTTGAATCTCATGTGTTTTCCTGAAAATGTGAAGGATTCAGGAGATACACTTGATTCTCTAAACTAAAATTTCCCATAATTGCAATTACGGCCAGTTTGAGATCCTTGAGAAGTGGATCTATGTGATCTCGTATGCATTGTATAAATATGTGTAATCAGACCCTCATAAATACACTTCTTGATATGAATTGATGTAATCATATTTCTATTGAAATTAATACAAGTTATGGTTACTATATCTTGATGTGTGTTTCATATTCTGAGTTTATAAAATCTTAAGTTTCATACAACCTTTCTAAATAGCATTCCCCGAGCCAGGAGGCCCCCCTGAGGAGGAGCATACTATTCAGTTTCTTTAATTGTTGGTATTGTTTTGTTTATCTAGTCGTGTGATTTCATATTTTTGTTCAATTATTTTTATGCAAGTTTCTTCATTTCTGTTTACACAAAGATAACTAATATCATAGATATCAGTTGAATAATTGATTATTATGTCCACATTAGGAACTCTCATTGCTTCAGGTGATTGAAAGAATGTTATTAAATATGTAGTATATTGATTATTGTAAGTGTTGGAATTTTCTCTGTGTATTTGCAATTTTTTTATGCATTATTAGTAAATTCTCTATTCTTTCCGCAGCTAAAAAAAACTTTGTTTCTCTAGACAAGACAATGAACGATTTTCCTTTTTGCATAGTATTGATTTAGGGATATTTATGAAGCTAAGGCCTACATGTATGTTTCATGCACTTCATAAGTTTACAAACCCTGGGTTGATGATTTAACATAGCATAGTTCACCTAATTGAACTGACTGAAAAGGGCCTTAATGTATCCCCCATCAATCGACATGAAACATAAGCCGAGAGATGTTGTGAAGAGATAGAATCACCAAGTACAACTAACATAGGTATGGCTCAAAACATATGGTCAAAAATAAAACATATGGTTGAACTAGGCTTAACTTCCCTTGAACATATAGCAAAACATAATGATGACCTGACAACATTGACTCAAGAGCACCACTGATATAGTGAAACAATGCATGAAGCATTGAAGAAATATCCATAATGAATAGAAGAGTAACCATCTGGAGGAGCATAAGACTCACACTAATGGTAAATGGATCCTAGGAAATCTATAACCCAACTGTAAGACAATGATGCAAACATGTGCCATGTTCAGGGGTGACACAACTAAGAACTACCACTTTTGTAAATACAGATCAATGGTAAGAAAACCCCCTCACTCTTTTTGTTGAGTGTACTTCATGGTTTTATGATATTTAAATATAGATAAAAGTGTGCTCAATAGTGTAATGTTTGTAGATTTTTACAAGTCCAAAAATAGGTAAAAGTATACTCATTAGGTGTCTTTTTCATGGTTTAACAAGCATGAAAAGAGTTAAAAATTTTCTCATCATTTGTCCTTTTCATGGTTTAACAAGCACACAAAATATTCAAAATTTATCTTGTATGGAGAGAACAAGTGGCTTAAAAACATGCATCTATTTTCCATGCGCTAGGAACCAACCTAAGAAAAATGACTGTATATTCGTAATGGAAAGTGAGTTCCACTCATAGTAGAGGTTCTCTCGATGGGTTAGGCCACAAAATTAAGGAAATATAATGCAAAGGAAAGAGGTCAAGTGTGACTGCAATGGTGGTTAGTGGGATCAAGGAAAAAAACCATAGTAGTAGGAACCAAGACATAAGTAGAAAATGCATATATGACCGTAAAGTAACATAAAAGTGACTAGAACTCCCTCGAGATATGGACAGAACATAGATGAAGAGAGAAGAATGAGACTCAAATGTGATTCATGGTGGGTATAAAGGAGGTCTCTCGGGCCTATAAGAAATGGTAACCTGGGCACCATATGGAAATCAAGGTGATAACTAGGGTGCCCATGGATGGTAGTTGGAACTGCCGAAAAAGTTATGATGTGAAAAAACATAATGGCTAATGTCGGAACCTAACGAGGTCAAACCTAAATCTTTGTGATAGAAAAATGGACAACTAATAATGGAAATTGGTAATGTAGGGAAAACCCTATCCCTGCATGCCAATTCGAGACATGTACCTCAAGTTCAGTGGATGTCTCTAAGATACATAAAAATGTGACGATGGCACTATAACAAGTAAAAAACTAGATCCCAATGTCAAACTTATGTGGAAGAAACTCATAAAAATGACAAAAATGATCCATAAATAAAATATCTAGAAGAGACCTGCTTGGTGGTAGGTGCGAAAAGGGTTTTTTGTGGACCCAAAAAGGCAAAAATCCTTTTTACGGTAAAAATTTATCCATTTTCACACTTACCATTGGTAAAAATAAAAATTTTGGGTGGAAACCTTCCATCGTCTTAGATTTCAGAGCATAGTGTAGGAGATTCAACCATCATAATTCCATATCATCAACTCTAGGTATATCTTGAGTCCTTCCTCTTTCATTTGTTTGTTTTTTTTTTATCATTTTTTAGCTGTTGGAAATTTTTTGGGAGGGCCCACAATAAGGTGGGGTATGCATTTGTGGGCCAACCTTTCCGGAGCGATGACCAATCACATTTTTCCAGTAAGGAAACCAACAACCAATTTCTCTATCACCATTTTTCAAGTGCGACCACCTCTAAAATTTATAGATCTAGCTCGCTTGCATTGAGGTTTGTCAATGTGGCTTGATGGGAGATGTTGCTCAAATTTTGTAGGCCAACATACCATCATGATTGAGTGGAAGGAACATGATCACGAGGTCAATGATTTATTTGTAGTGGGATATCAACAAGCTTTGGTTGTATTTTTGGATGATGGGATATTAAAAGTATTCATATGTTGGAATATGAGATCTCAACCGCAACTGCTAGACATGTTGGTGAAGTTTAGGCATCCTAGCCATCAATGCTTTGAGGTAGGAAGAATCCAACTGAAAATTGAAGTAGAGGATATCTATTTTATAATTATTCTATCATGACATGGGGCACCAATGGTTCTATCAATAGGTTCGGGTGGGTCAAATCGATCAATCGATCAATCAAGGACTACATTGAATAATTTTGTCATCTAGTAGAAATGAGAACAAGAAACAAGATCTCTATCAGGGATGTGGTGGATATTCCATTGGAAATGATCCTATTTTCCATTACCTAGATAACAAGATCTATGGCACCACGCTTGGTTGCAAAATAGCATATCCATTATGCACTAGAATGTATAAACCCAATAGTTTTCGATTGGTGTTCATGTTTGATTAGTAACTTGAAGGGACAATCAACAAGGTGAAAAACCAAGCAACATAAACAGTTTAGAAATGGCACAATCTAGGTCACATTTTTCTTATAAAGGGTACCAATGATGAGACCTCAAGTAATGACACCATATGAAGGGCCTTAGGATATGGAAATTGTTGATACTGAGAGGGGGGTGAATCAATATCAAGTACAATTTAAAAACCTTTTTCAACTTATACTTAAACCATTCAATTATATCCAATGAGAAATGAACAATATTATAAGAGTTACACCAATACACCACAATNTTTTTTTTTTTCAAGGGAAGTAATGACTTCCAAAGGTAGCTACAGCTTCCAAATGTAAAGGGAGGGATAAACCTCCAATATGAAGATAAAATCCTCCAATATCAAGATATATTTGAACTCTCTATCCTTGAATCCTTCCCAAAAAGAGGTTATAGAAAGAATGGTAGACTTTATTCAATTATGGTCTGTTCGGAAGACCCAACTTGTACAACATGCCCTGCGCTCAATATTTAACATCGGATTCTGAAAATTAAACACAAGAAACTAAAGTCCGTAATATTTCCAATGGAAGTGGTCCCACTGCATTTGGATTCTGTATGAAAAAGTTATGACTGTTTTACCCAGAACACCTGTTTATTGACTAGTTTCAGGACTGGTCACAAACCCTATATTCCACAGAGTGTATCTCCATAATTATAGC
>ML782082.1:605546-625724 GCA_009831015.1 Picea engelmannii | reverse complement strand
CTTGCGGTCCAAAACCCATGACTAGGGTTGACATCAATGACAACAATCAATATTCCAACAATCTCCCCCTTTGTCATTGATGGAAACACTCATGCTTCCCCTATCATCATGATCCCAATTTCTCTCCCCCTTTGACATCAATGACAAAGGGTATGGCTTCTCCCCATGAGTTTAATGGAAAAAGGTAACCTTCTTCTTTGGGGCTGCTCCCCCTGAACATGTGGCACTCAATAATACTTCATCCTTATTTTTGGTCTTTGGGATGTTTTCTTCCTTAGAATCCTTTTGTGTGGCTTCTTTCTTTTCTCTCTTCTTCATGTCTAGGATTTATATGTTGTTCGGTCTTCTTGTTGCAGTTGCAACCAATCTTCCTGAGTTATTTTCTCTGATTTTACATTTTCTAGAGTCAAACGTAAGAGTGTATCCTTGATCACATATTTTGCTGACACTGAGGAGATTATGCTTCAGATCTTCAACCAATAGGACTTTTCCTTCTTTTACATTTTCACTTCCAAGCTTTACAATTCCTTTTCCAAGTAATTTGGTAGACGAGTCATCTCCAAATGCAACATTTCCACCCTTTTTCTTCAAGCTGACAAATTTACTTTGATCTCCAGTCTCATGAGATGAGCACCCACTATCTATTAACCATTCATCTTCTTCTTTGCATTCTTTAGAGACTAATGCTATTCGAAAATTTTCATTGTGTGTAATTTCTTTCCTTTTCCATGCTGTAGTTGGTATGCAAACATTTGGCATATGATTATCTTCCTTCATCTCTCTGCAATCTCGTGCTTTGTGACCAAGATTATTTCATTTGTAACATACAATATTTTGATCTATTAATGGGTCAAATGGATTATAATTTCTATTGAAAGGTCTATGAACATTTTCATATCTACTATTTTCACCATTCATGTAGCTTGCATAGTTATTCCTTTCATTGATTCTACAATTGATTGCCTTGTGTCTAAAATTTCCACAAGTATAACAATTTCCAACAAAAATGTTACTATGGACTAATTGTATGATGCAAGTTGTGGGGGGGAGGGTAGAAAGTCACTATGTACCTATTTGGGTTTCCTATTGGAATGAGAATATAGTGGCCATTAAGGACTTTCCATATGAGGGAATGGAATTTTTTCAGGATATCGAACTTGCACTACCCATTGGAGAGAAATGGGGGCCTCTCGGTAGGAATGCAAGACTTGTGGACATTTTTTTTTTAATTTTATAATGATTTTGGGTTTTTAGATATATGTTTTTTTGTTGATGCAATGTAACTACTACAAGTTGTTTTATTGACATAGATGTTGGACTGACATGACCAACCGTATGGGGACAAGATTGTTGTAGGAGCAATAATGAGGATTCATTCAAGGAGGAGAGGTATGATGCTGGTAACCTCCGCGAGGTGGAACAAAACCTGGAAGGGTTGACTATGGGGGTATCTCCCATGTGGATGGAAGAGACTCCACCAAGATTGCAACACCACACTGTAGGTGTATCCCACCCATTCCTTTGGCTTCTCATGAAAGTGTCACATGTAGTGGTCTATTACCATGAAAATCATACAACTTGGGATGACTATATGATAGTCTCCCAACTGTTGTTCTGTGTCATATATGATTACCTGGACGACATATATTGTATAAGGATGGACCATGTAACTTGATTTTGTACACTGCACCATTTTTAGGAGGAGAGGGATGATGTTGGTAACCTCCGCAAGGTGCAATAGAACCTGGAAGGGTTTACTATGGGGGTACCTCCCATGTGGATGGAAGAGATTCCACCAAGGTTGCAACACCACATTGTAGGTGTGTCCCACCCATTCCTTTGGATGCTCAAGAAAGTGTCACATGTAGTGGTCTATTACAATGACACTCATACAACTTGGTATGACTATATGATAGTCTCCCAACTATTGTACTATGTCATAAATGATTAGCTGGATGACATATACTGTATCAGGATGGGCCATGTAGCTTGATTTTGTACACTGCAACATTTTTAGGGTGATGAAACCAAACACTCTAATATGTGTGTGTGTGTGTGTGTATGTGTGTGTGATTGTTTCATCTCATACTTATGGTTGTCTATTGATGTGAATGTTACCCATGTCGATCTTTGATCCAAGTTTGGAGCACAGGGTCACGTTGTGAGAACATGAACCAGGGAGGTGATGGGGGTCAATATGACTGATGGGAACTCCTGCAAAGATCGATTATTATCCACTCTCTCACCAGTTGTTTAATTATCCTAACCAATGGAGCCATGTGTCACCTGATCCTGGTGATATCTTCTACTTCACTTTCAAAAATACATGTTTGTCCACTTTAAAATATCTGAAAATCTTGTTCTTGTTTGCATAATTTGTTTACTTGTCTTAGGAATCCTTTAAATTTTTCCTGATCCTCACCATCTTCTCTTCCATTTCCTTCAATAAATATGGCCCAATAATAGCTATGATTTTTGGGTTATCCCAACTTAGTGGCATGTTACACCTTCTACCATACAATGCTTCAAACAAGCTCAATTTTAATGAGGCTTGATACCCATTATTGTAAGAAAATTCAACTAAGAGGATATAGTATTCCCACTTGTATGGTTGTTCTGTCACATATATTCTGAGAATATATTCAATTATCCTATTGGTCCTCTTTTTTTTCCCATCAAACTGTGGGTGATACACTCCAATGAGATTTAAATTTGTCCCAAAGCCTTTGAACAATCCTTTCTAGAAATTGGACGTACACTTGGGGTCTCCATATGAAATTATTTCCTTGGGAACTCCATGTAGCCTGGAAACTTATTTCATGTAGATATCTACAATCTTGGTTTCCTTGTGAGTAGTATTCATTGGAATAAAATGTGCAACCTTATTCAATTTATCCACCACTACCATGATGAAATCATGTTGCTTCACAGTTCTGGGAAACTTTGTAATAAAATCAACTATAACTACTTCCCACTTCCATTCTGGAATGGGAAATGTATGTAACAATCCAACTGGATGTCTATGCTCATTTTCCACCTTCTGGCATTCTAGACACCTAGTGATATAATTAGCCACTTATTTATTGATTCCAGGCCAAAAATATTGGTTCTTCACAGCTGCAATGGATTTTTGATATCCTTGGTATTGAGCATATGGTACATTGTGAATTTTAATGAGCATCACATTTTTTATATCTTTGAATTTTGGAAGATATACTTTTGTTCTATACGTGAGGATTCCATCCTCTTTCAACTCAAAGTCTTTAAATTTATGTTGTAAATTTCCTTTTTTTAATGTTTATTTTATCAGCAAATAGTGTTGATATGAATTTGTAGCCTCTAAAATTCTATCTTTTAAATCATATTTGTACATTTTAATGGTTGTAGCATGCATCTAATGTTCTCTTCTGTTGAGTGCATCAACCACTTGTTTCTCCTTTTCTTTGATGTGCTTAATTTCAAAGTCATATTCACTAAGGAATTCCATCCATCCAGTTTGTCTGGAATTTAATGTGGGTTGTCCAAGCAAATTTTTCAGACCAAAATGGTCTGTCATTATCTCAAATTTCCTCCCCATGAGATAATGTCTCCACATTTTCAGTGCATGAATAATGACTATTGATTCTAGATCATGGGTAGCATAATTCCTCTCATGCTCTTTTAATTTTCCGGACTCATAACATACCACATGATCCTTTTGTGTGAAGACTCCATCGATCCCTTCCTTACATGCATGTGTGCACATAAAAAAATCATCATCAATGTTTGTAATATTCAATATTGATGCACTGATCAAAATTTCTTTCAACTATTGAAAGCTTTCTTCACATTCAAAATTCCATTCAAATTTCACTCCATTCTTTTCTAAAGAAGTAATGGGGATTGCAATGTTTGAGAAACCTTTTATAAATCTTCAGTAATACCCTACAAGACCCATGAATTATCTAACCTATGTTACATTTCTTAGTGTTGGTAATCCTCTAATGGCCTCTATCTTCTAAGGATCAATTTCTATCCCATCTGATGAAATAATATGACCCAAGTAATAAATCTTATTTTGATAGAAGATGCATTTACTTAGATTGGCATACAAATTATGATCTCTCAAAATTTTTAACAAAATTATTAAATGTTCTTCATGTTCCTCCTCTATCTTCAACTAGATGAGTATATAATCTAGGAACACAATTACAAACTTTTCCAAGTATTCCTTGAACACTCCATTCATCAGGAACATGAAAATTGTTGGGGAATATGATAGCCCAAATGACACTATCATAAATTCATAATTCCTCTATCTTGTCCTAAATGATGTCTTGGTGATATATTATTCCCTTATTATCACTCGATGATAACCTAATATCAAGTCAATCTTGGAAAAAAATTGTGTACCTTTCAGCTGATCAAATAGATCATCAATCCTTGGAAAATGACATTTTCTTTTTATGGTAACAATATTTAGTTGTCTGAAATCAATGCACAAGATTAAGGTTCCATCCTTATTCTTCACAAAAATAAATAGGGCACCCCACGGTGACACAGTTGGGCATATATACCCCTTCTTTAACATTTCCTCAAGTTGCATATGTAACTCTTTCAATTCCGGTGTGCCAATGCTGTAAGGCGTTTTGGACACTAGGGAAGTTACTGGCACCAAATCAATAGATAAAACAATTTCTCTCTTTGGTGGTAGTCCTGGTATTTTCCAAAAAAAATATTCAAAATATTTCAATACTGGATGGTCTTCAATACTTACCATTTTATCTTTGGTCGTCTCTTCCATATGGACTTGCAAAAATCTCACATCCCTTCTTGAAACTCTTTTTCAACTACATAATTGAAGCTTCTCTAACAACAACAACCCTTGGAATGCCTTGAACCTTGCCTTGATGCCCCTCTTCATAAAAAAACTGATTGTCTTGTTGTAATAGTCTATGACAACATGGTTTTTTTTCATCCAATCCATGCCAACCAGACAATCATATGAACCTAATGCTATGATATTTACAACCACCTTTATACCGAGCCCATTCATGTCTATTGGAAAATCCTTAACCATATCACCAATTTTCGTCTTAGCCCCTGTGGCTAACTTAACTAACCAAGTTTTCTTATGCTTACTCCTTTGTAAGTGAAATATTTCAAGAATGTTATAGTTTATGTAACTATGGTTAGTTCCAGAATCAATTAACATTGATATGGGTTGGTTTTCAATCATGCATTATATCACAATAATGGGGGACTAATATTTTTCTTTCTTTTTGTCCAAGCATGCGTAAATTCTTGGCATATTTCCTCCTATGTATTCCATTTTTTCATCTTCCTGAATGTCGTGGAAAATCCTCATTCTTTCACCTTTATAAGGGAAGTCCCTACACAATTAATCTCAATCACATCACCAATACTTCATGGGATATTATCTTGTCCTTTTCTTAAAATAATATGCCATCTTGTTCTCATTCAAGGCTGAATGTCCTTGGTAATTTGCTTGAGAGCTATTCTTGAAAAAGGGTGGCTTAAAACCTTTCTTCCTTTGGTACTTCTTACCCTTCATCTGTCATTCCAATCTTTTTGGAAGATCAAGCTTTCTCTCCACTTCTCATAAATATGATTTTCTCTTCTTATTGCCTCCTCCAAACTCTTGGGGTTATCATAGTGTATCTTGTCACTGTAAAAGGAGGGTAAACCACTCATAAATCTTTGGATTTTGACATTCTCATCTTTTATGAATCCCACATACTTTAGGAACTCAAATAATATCTTCTCATATTTATCCATTGTCATTCTTCCTAGCTTGAGTTCAAAAACATCTTTCATATTATTTTCATATTAATGCTCTGACAAATATTTCTCTTGGAAATATCCTTTGAACTACCTCCATGAGACCTTCTTCTCATCAAGGTGTTTGGATTTCTTAATCTGATCCCACCACATGGTTTCCTTTCCCTACAAGTGATAGGTTTCAATTCTAGTTTCTTCCCTTGAGGGGTAATCATGTAGCTGGAAATATTTCTTCATTTTCGATAGCCAAGTCTCAACCTCTTCTCCATTTCGATGCTCACCATTGAAGGTTGGTGGATTAATTTTCCTGAGTTTTCCTTGTAAATTTATAACTCGGGCCTTCTTCTCCACCTTTTGATAGGAGACATACTTGGGTTTCTCCCTGGACCTGAGCTTGCACGATTTATCCTATTGGTTTTCTTTGGATAATGATGATTCTTTCTCATACTCCTTGAATTCCTGTCATTCTCGTGATCATCCCTTCTGCTATGGGATCTGGATGATTACATTTTCCAAGCACTAGATGCTTATTTCGTGCCAGAGTATTTATTTCGTGCCAGAGTATTTACATTTTCCTAAGATTTCATAATATTCTCATTATCTTCCCTATAGCTCTGCACTTCTCTCTACAGTCGTCTCATAGTGTCAGTCAAATCCACATGCTTCTCTATGCCTCTTCTTCCATTGGACTCTGTCTCAACACTTCCCATGTTGACATGTAGACCTCTTATCTCCTCCTCATGATTTTAATATCCTTTGGAATATTCCATGTCTTCAATTCTCATATGTGAACCAAATATTCCCTCATGTACCTTTAGTTTTGCAAGAAATGTGTATGCAACAATTGTTGTTAGTTATGCATAATATAAAATATTTTACAAATTAGATTATCGGTGATCCTTTCAACTGCATTTATGAGGAGTAAGGATTCATTGAAATATTATTCTGATTATTTATACCCATTCCTCTCCAATTTGTTTTTCCAATGGTTGTACTCATGCCTCATTTTGAGTTCTGGGAGAAAAGTTACAACTTCTTAAGTTGCAATTTCCACTCATTTCTCTCTTTTTAATGCTTCAATTTTTCTGAGAAAATGTAATGCTCAATTCAAAATTATAGGACAATAAGTTTATTATCCTCCTCAATTCCTCTCCATTGACAACTCGTTTTCCCAAATCCAAGATCTAAGATGATAGTTATGGTCTGCGAAAGTTTAGGCTATTTCACATCTTTACTCCTTACTGCTACATATGTCTTCTCTCCCATCCTGTATAGTTTCAGGTACCCATATTCCAAATATGATTTCATGGATATCTTACATGGTCCATGAGCTTTCCACATACTACTCCTACATCTTGAACTAACTTAGATCAATACATTATTCCCTCTAGAAGTAAATTGGTGCCGAACATATACGTTGTATTGTTTCAGCTATAACTTCCTCATTGTAGCTTTGTTTTGTGCTCCAAATATCTCATTAGAAAGATATGAAGTGGTTCTTGTGGTCCACTTCATGATAAAATCATGAATAAATAACATAATTCCATATATCCATAGTAAATAATATTTTATTTACTATCCATTTTACATATTTACTTGACATCATATGAGATATAATACGTGTATATAACTACACATAGGGAATTGTAAGTTATGTCCTTGGAAAAGGTCATGCCTTATCATTTACATTATAATGCCTATTTAGATAATAACAAACCTATAACATATTATCACACGATAATAAATGTAATATACATTAGGTATATTAGAATTATTCCCCCCTTAAAAATGCTTTGTCCTCAAAGCATAGGGAATGAGAAACTCTTTTGATAGAATGACATTATTTTGTCACTGCTATCAATCAGAAAAATTCAAAGACATGAGGTGATATGACAATTGAATCCTTGAAAAATATTGGCGCATCGAAAAATAATCAATTCATCCAAGGTGGATTTTTTCTACAACTCTATGATGATAAGATTTTGGATATGTTCTTCTTTTTTGTTGACTTTGGGGCACACATATCTTTGAATGCCTAGGAATTTTATCCTTCTTAATGTCTAGTTTAGTCTTGTCATGATTTACTTGATTCATCATGATGATATATGTTTTTTTTTTGTATTTATTGGTGTGAAAGCATCCTTTGACTGACATGTGACTTTATTAGTGGCGATCAATAGTATTTCAACTTCAACTAAATCTATGGATGTTGATTTATCATAGAATTGTTTGTTGAGCTCAACTTCTGGAAACTATTCCACTAATCAAACTTCATTAGTAATCTTATTTTTAGTTTTGATCCCTTCTATTGAAGTCATTTGATCTTCAATTTCAAATTTTGGAGGCTCTTCCACTGATACAACTTCATGGATAACAAAATTAGGTTTTTCCATGTCGATCGAGTCAGTGCTAGAACCCTTATCCATGGTTTGGGTTTCTTGTTGTGCCTTCTTATTATTATTCAATTTATTCATATGTAAAAGTATATTTTTATTATAATTTCTCAAATGGGAAATTTATTCATCTTTGGACAATAGTTTTTTATGTAGTTTTTTATTATGATTTCTCTTTATTCAACTTTGGATAATAGGTTTTTATTGATATTTCCAGACTCTTTTTTATGAGCATTTTTTATATTACTAATTTGTTGTTGCGACTCTTTAATTTGTTGTTGAAATTTACAAATTTTTGTATCTTGCTTCTCCATTTCCGTTCGATTTTTCATAATTTATTTGTCTTGGATAATAATAATTTTATTCGATTTTTTTCAACTTTTCCATTAATTCTGTGTGATTTTGTTGTTCATTTTGGTTTGTATTCGATGATAGAGAAAAGTTCTCTGATTTAATGTCTCACATCATTATTTTATTGGTAAGGTGTTCAAATCAATGTATGTACTTTTTATCAACATTCATGGTACAAGTACCAATAGATTTCAACCAAGAGTTCCCTAGGATTACATCAACTTCCTCGGTTTGTAACACAAAAAAATTGAATTTTGGGGAGTACTCATCAATGTTTAATTCTAAATTATTCATTTCATCATCATCCTCTTGTGTAAGAGATCTTTTAACTTCCTCTTCTTCCAATTGTGATTTATTTGCCAATTTAATATCAATATTGTTCCAATTTTTTGTGAAGCCGATGGAAATGCTTATAGTCTTATTTTAGATCCTCCCTAACATATGTATGAAAATATTGATTGGTTCCACAATACCCAAAAGTTAATTGAACCTTATTTTCCATTTCAACATGGTGAACTTAACTTTGTAAGAAAAAATTACCAATGTAAAAGGTTTTTGTCTCTATAAAATTTCATTTTATATATGGTAGGGAATACCATGGGCCAATGGTTTACCAAAATCATAGGCATGTAAACCACCAACAGTAAAATCAAAATTTACTCTTCTTCTTTGGAAAATTTTCTTTTAAACTACTTGTAAATTGAAATTAACTTAGCTAATTCTAAGTATGAAATCTTTCCTTGAAACTTCTTGGTGTGCACTTTTAACTTTTTTATTTTAAATTAGCTCTTCTTACCTTGTAAATTACAATTAACTTAGCTTATTTCCAACTATAGATTCATGTTTGACTTATACTTCTTTAGGTGCACTTTAAGAAAACCTTCTTTTTTTCTTTATTATGAAAAAAGAATGGGCCACCAGCTTGGAGATTATTTGCATAATTTTTTTTATTCTTTGTTCTCTCTCTTTGTCTCTCTCTTTCAATGCCACTAGAAAAATTAACTTGATCACAGATTAGAGAAACAACCGAAAAACTTGACCACTGGCCAACGGAAAGACCACTCTAATACCAAATAAAGTGGTCATGGTTGTCCACTTCATGAGAACATCATGAATACATAACATAATTCCATTAATCCATAATAAATAATATTTTATTTACTATCCATTTTACATATTTACTTGACATCATATGAGATAAAATACATGTATATAAATACACATAGGGATTGACAAGTCATGTCCTTAGAAAATGTCATGACTTATCATTTAATATATAATGCCTGTTTACATAAAACAAATCTATAACATATTATTACATGATAAGAAATGTAATATACATTAGGTATATTACAAGCTCTTTTCAAGTTCTTTCATTTTAAGCATAAGAGATTATGTCTACCAAAGGTACACATAGTTATCTCAATCTCAACTACCTAAAAATGTTGTTTAGGGCCTCAAAATGCCCCTCCAAGTTGATGACATTAAAAAATATGAAAAATTTAATAGAAAATTGTCTATTTTATTGTTGCAATAGTATTTTAATATGATCCATTGATCTCAAAATCAAGATTAATCTTAGTTGTTGATCAACTAAACTTTTTTCATCTCCACGAAAGAATCTCCACCGTTGATCGCCAACTCGAGAGAAATATGGACCATCAATTCTCCACATCTGAAACTCCTTCGATGATTGACGATTGGTGATTTATTTTGGACAAACAAAATACTTCATCAATTTTGTCGACCCAACCATCGACAATTGACGATTTCTCTTGGTTGAATGAAACACTTCATCAAATTCACCAACTTGACTATCATCGATCTCTTATTTTTTCCCTGATGTGGCAACTTAGATGACATGGCATGACACATGGATGTTGATGTGGCAACCTCATTGACCTAGTATGGCATGTGGACACTAATTTGGCATGACACGTGTATGTTGACGTGGAAACTTAGCTGATATTGCATGACACGTGGGTTTTGACATGGAATGACATGTGGAAATTGATGCTGCATGACACCTCATTCCCCTCCCCCCCTTCAACAATGATTGACAAATTATTTTGGATGAATGAAATACTTCACCAATTTCACTGACATGATCATCGACAATTAATGATTTTTCATGGGTGAATAAAACACTTCGATGATTTCATCGACCCTACCATCGACGATTGATGATTTCTATTGGGTGACCTAAACACTTCACCAATTTTTCTGACCTAACCATCGATGATCGACAATTTCTCTTGGCGAACTAAATTCACTCATGAATTTCTCCAAGCAATGACACTTAGAAATTTTCGACGAAAATCCAGGATGAATGGGTCATTGATCTCCCAATCAAATGATCTTGACCATTGATTTACCATACTTATACAAACTCTTCTGATGAGTATAGATCATTGATCTTCTCTATTCTACAAACTCTGAAAAATGAATCTCAACCGTCGCTCTGCGCCATTTTTCCAAACTCTGAAAATGGATCTCAATCCTCAAACTGCTCTATTTTTCCAACTTCGAAAATAGATCTCGACTATCGATCTACTCCAATTTTCTAAATCCAAAAATGGATCTCGATCGTCTATTTTCTCCATTTTTCCAACTCTAAAAAACTTATAAATTTTTGGTCAATCTAGGATGAATCTAGGCCCTTGATCTCAAAATCAAACACGATATTGACCGTTGATCCATCAAAATTCCTCAACTTCTTCACCCACCATAAAAACATAAATTTTCAACCTTCCAAGTCAAATTTATCCGTACAACCTGCAAATTGATATCCTTGATCACCTCTTAGATGGTTCTGAGGGAAATTTTGACCCGAATTCTCTCAGAAATCTAGGAATTTCACTTTGGTTTTACCATACCCCCCCCAAATCCATCACAGTTGAACTATGCAACAACTATTTTCTACCAAATTCACACGGGTCTAAGGACATACAAGCTTGGTGTTGAACCTGGAGCTCTGATACCAATTTTTAATGTCGCCCAACTTAACCGAGGAACATTACTTGCAGAATACACATAATTTTTTTTTTTTTATCTTGCTAACTAATCCTATAACTTACCAACTATATGAATACACATAGATTTAACCATTCTTCTATCATCAATTTAAATGCAACTAAAATATGATGAAATAAATATGAATGCATCTAATTAATTTCATACAAAAACATATAAAACCATTATCATATATAGAGTAAATGGCACAACAATCAAACTCGTTAACTAACTCATAAAATAGATAAAACACTTATCTTTTTAAAACAGTTGTGAAACCAACTACTTGGGATGGATGCTCCAACTAAGAATAGACTTGTTGTTCCAAATATCAACAGAAAATCACCCTCGAGTTGGGGCTAAGAATCCACAAAAGAGAGTGTCACTCATTGTCCACTAACAATTTAGATAATCCCACATCACACTAGAATTCTCCTATAGTTATAACGATTTTCCTTCATCTCTCTTCCTCTCAACCTACCCGACCCAAGGAATGTACCCCTTCATTTCTATTATTCCATTAGGCATCTCATTCATTTACTAGGGTCTCTTTGACGTAGGTAACCATTGTTTCCTCCAAGTTCCAACACTCTTCTCTCCCTTGTTGTTCCAAAATTTGCATGTAAACATTGCTCTCTTTTACCATACAAATTTGACTCCCCCCCATACAAGTTACTCACACTCCCAAATGTTGATTGTACTCATCCCCCATGCTCTCATAACTATGGGATACGACTTTTCACACCAACCCTCTTACATGTGTTTAATGATTGGCTTTGGGAGCACTCAATCATAAATTAGAAGGTTCATACCCAAGAATAATTTTAGGAAGTGGGTTTGAATTAATATACATGGGAAATTCCCCCCCTTGGACCTGTTATCCTCGATTTATAGGGATAACTAGGAGATCATGTCTCAAGGCCCACATGTCCTAGAAATGGAGTACCAAGAACATGATTGACCTGGTCATGGCCTTGGAAGGCCCATGTTTCTTCTTCCTCATCAGACTTGTCCTGTCAGCAGTAGCAACATCCATCACCTTCGGCTTGGACTTGTATCAGAGAAGACTCTTTCTCCACGAGGTAATTGGTCCAGGTATCATGGTATGTGTCATGTTTGATCATTATAACTTTCAGATATATGCATCAGATTCCTTTCATTTCTGACGACTGCTTGGATCTTACACTAACCCACTTGACCATGGTTTGGGGGATTGACAGGGTACCCTAGAAAGCTTGTACCCATAGGTTTTGGTTAGCCACCAAGGGGGATTTTGAAGAGCCATCGTCCGCTCCCATCATATTGTCATTTTTACATCTTATCTCCCATTCATCTATCCCACTCCCCTAGTCTGAACATTAGGATGACCTATCTGTGGGGTTACACCTTATCCTGTGGGAAGAAGGGGATAAAGGCCCAGGGGGTAAAAGAAGCTGGTAAGAGATAAAATCCATAAAAATAAAACCTAGAGATGCCTCGCCTAGGGATCCCTGAGAAGGCAATAAAAAGCCTCTCAATAAGAAACAAGAGGGACCCGAAGAAAAATAACAAAACAAGACCTAGCCAAGAGGATGGGGGGTCTCACCACGAGCCAACCCATTATGTTCATAGGTACCTAGCAGTATAACATTGCCATTATCTGGTTACCATGCCAGGGCAGTGACCTTTGGTTGCATGGCCAAGGGAGAGGGGGTATCATCATGATCCAGCGTTATCATCTCTGTGAAAGTACTTGTGGGTAACACTGTCAGCTCTGGTCACCACGCCAAGGAAATGTCCTCTAGTTAGACCTTGAAATAAAAAGAAAGAAAAACTAATAGAGAAAAGAAAGAATAAAGGCAATAAAGGGCTTGGAAAGAATTGCATCCATGACAGGTACAACTCGCCTCCTACAAAGGCACCCACGGATAATATCACCCTCGTCTTTCACTATGTCTGGACATCCTTTGACCACTCCACCTTGTGTTACATGGCTTGGATGATATCCTTTGGGAACTTTCCCTTTCTTATGAATGTTGGCCCAATAGGGCATTTTGTCTTTTTCTTCAGCTTTGTATAGTGGGTCATTGTAATGTCTTTGAGCTATTAGATGATATGCTCGGGGTTTTATGCATGCATTTCATAAAATTAATGATGAAGTATGATTGACATTGCTATGATCCCTAGGACTAATGAGCCCATGGAGGGCAAATTTTTTGATGTGTAGGACCATGCCTGACGGACAGGTACCAAGTAGACCGGTACACATGGGGAGATGATTAGTTCGGACCTCCATGGGGCTGAAGAGCCCATCAGATGGTTTTTGAGACCTCATCAGGGGCAGAGAAAGGACAATGATTGGTCGAGCCTTTGCACGAGAGAAGAATAAGGACATTTTCATCCAGGATGCCTTGGCTGAGCCCAACCCTAGGGGGTTGACCCACTGCAGGTGGAATGTGTCCCTCTAATGACCCAGGATGTCCTCTAGAGGCCCTTGATGTCACCTCCAGTGCATGGTAGTTTGACAGGGAAGTTTGGCATGTGTGGTAAAGTTTGGAGGCCCAGAGAGGGCTAACGTTTGTCATCTAGTGATATGATTTTCCCTAAAAAGGGCCAACGTCTCCCTCAAAGGGGATAGACATCTTTCTCATTGCTCATTTAGGGTTTTCTTTTAGCAGTTTAATGTAAAACAATATGATTTTTAGTTATTAGCCTTGTCAGCTATTTTAATGACCTAATTTTAATTAAAGGTCATTGAATGATATATATTGAGGATGTTTTCCCTCATTTTGACATAACACAATTCACTCACACTTGTGAGGTCTGATTTTTGCGCCCTCCTAGGGTATTTTTGTTGTCTAAGTGAGGCACACTTGCTATTGGAAGGATATTTTTGGCATCTTATGGCATTTCTCTCAAGGAAGGTTTACAACTAGGGTTTTCTTATGCTTCTCTTCATGATATGTAAGTGATTTTATTGCAAAAATTCTTAATCGAATGGTTGTAGGTGTAATTTCTTGCATTTTCTTATTAAATTGTTGATTTGAAACCCTATGTAACAAGCACACAAGTAGGTCCTTGTTATATGTCCCCTTAGAGAGAAATATTTTAGCCATTGAAGAAGAAGGATTGAGCCTAGCCTTTGCTACACTCATCTTGCTTCTTCCTTTAAGCTAGCATTTAATTTTATAGGTTGAAAAAGGGATGACGTCCTAGGCCTAGGTTATCTACACCTAGGGCCATCACTTTCTAGGGTTTGAAAGCCTTGTCTTTACAACATTTTCTCTCACCTCATCCTTTAGTAAAATTAACCATTGATGCTATCCGTTTTTCCAAATTGACCTAAGGAAGGAGGAAAGAGCACGAGGCCTTGCTTAAGCAACACCGGAGTGAGCCTCTTTCCCCTAGGGTTTTGATTCTAGGTCCCTGCCTTTGCATCACTTTAAAACCCTTCCCTCCAGTATTTAATTCATCATCCTTTCAAAACCTTATTCCCTCTTCTTGTTTGACTCCATATACCCTAAGGCACTTATCTCTAACCTCCAACATTGAAGTCTTAGTGTACAAAACCATTCTCAAAACTTTAAATTTTGAAACCCTAACTAACAAACTAACCTAATTAGGGATGACGTCACAGTTGATTATCTCATCTTGATGCAACAAATCTTGAATATAAGCAATTGAATGATGATTTGAAGCATTTATTGAGAAAATTGTTGATTGGATACATTGTAGGCTTGATCATCCTGATAGATATTGATGAATTGATGCTCTTTCATAGCTAATTGACAAAATGTTGACTTCATTTATATCTATTGATTTACATTGCTTAGTAAATGGTGGCAAATAGTTATTGAAGTACTAACCCTTTGAGTTATAGCCTGCATATATATATTGTGTTGTTGTTGTCTTGTTCCAGGTAGGTGTTTTCAATTGGGCATACACTTCATTATTGGTTGTTTAGTGAGACTATCTGACCTAGGCGGTAACTTGTGAGGAGAAAACTTTAACCTTGCTTTATACCTTAGCCTCTTCAAAGCCCCAGGTTTTCAGGGACGTCTCCCCTGGGCTAACCTCCCTAAACAGAAAGAACCTCCCCATTGAGGTGACATTGGGTGGGGAAGGTTCCTGTTACACTAGTTTGATCTCTATCCTTTAGCCTTTGACCTAATCTACAAACTGCGCGATAACATTTTGGCACCGTTTCCGGGGAACACTGAGTCAATCTTCCTCAATGAAAAATCTTTTGGTAAGACTTGCCTCAAATACCTTTCCCTTACAAGCTTACCCGATGACTTCACTAGACTTTATTCCCCTATTCTTTGATAGTTTCAAGTAAATTATTTGGTGACTCCATCAATGACGACCCGTAGCGGGCGACAATGGTGAAATCCCTCTAGTATGGCCACCATCACTCTAACAAACCCTGCCCCTCCAATTAATCATAATCCTCACAAATGGTCTCACTCGGAGAGTTTCAACTGTTTCGACTTTAACAACATCCAAGGGGGGTTGCATGACTTACCCAAAGATGCAAACTCTTGGCTACCTTTCTTCTTAGGAAAGGGCACCCCTGGAAACTCACATTGGACCCATTTCTGCGATAGTGTTGACTTTCATTTGGCTGGTCAAGATCACCCTGATGTATTCATGAGGCTCTTTGAAAGTTCCCTTATAGGAGATGCTAAAGTTTGGATTGATGGGTGTCCTAAGGGAAGCATAAAAAACCCTGAAGAACTACAAAAAGCCTTTAAAATAAGGTGGTGTGATAGTGAACATTCACAAGACTCCTTTTCTCAATACTTTAACATTTGCAAAGGACCCTGTGAGAGTATTAGAGATTTTAGTGATAGGTTCAACCTTCTCCTCAAAAAGGTCCGGTCAAAAGTGGGCTCAAAACAAGCCATCATCGATCACTTCTTGTCTTCCTTAGAAGGAACCTTGCAATTCAACGTTAAGGATCGGTCACCAACAAATTTAGAGGAAGCGCAAGACCTGGCCTTTCAAATTGAAAGAAATCTTGATTTTGATGACTACATTCAACAAAGAAATCTTACACAAAATTGTGAACTATGGGATCCTATTAATGAACCTATGGTGAAACCTAAACCTCCAATGATCCTCCAGGTCGAACTCATTCCCACCAAAAGGAAATGGAGCCTTTCTCATGAAAGTGTTGTTCCGT
Organism: Picea engelmannii; assembly: GCA_009831015.1. NCBI lineage: Eukaryota > Viridiplantae > Streptophyta > Pinopsida > Pinales > Pinaceae > Picea > Picea engelmannii. The sequence continues at coordinate 609,023 of ML782082.1, read as the reverse complement.
CTCAAGAACCCCCATAAAAAAGGGCCCATTCGAAGGATGAAGTTGAGGTTGTCTCACCCAAAAATGTTGAACCAAATCTTCTTGAAGACTTCTCTCTTTTTATTCACTAGGTGGGACACCCTGTTTCTAGAGTTTGTGAGTTCACACCTTTTTATGTCTCCCTCCGAGTCAAAGATTTTATCCTTCGCAACTGTCTCCTGCACCCAGGTGCCACAACCAACATAATGACAAAAGAAGTTATGCATCAATTAGGTCTGAAGATCTCACGAGCAAACACCGGAGATAATTTTGCAAAAGGAATCATTAACAACCTCGAGGTGGCATTTGACTCCTGCCCCAGTGCTCCTTTCTTGATAAATGTGGTTATCATAGATGATGTAAATAATTTCGGGATTATTCTTCACAATGACCTCATTGAACACTTGAATGGAAGAATTTACAAGAAGTAGTCCAAAGCCATTATCCCTCATCCTGAAGGGGGATTTTTCACCGTCTATAATGAGCCTTTTGTTGGCTCACCAGTTGAGACCCCCGATGAGGCAAGTGATCAACTTTTATGCATCAATAGTGGTCTTAATGATTGGTTCATTCAGGAAGGGAAGTAGGATATGGACACCGTTGAAGAGACAGAAGGAATCTGGACCTTGGAATTCAATGGGTCACACTCAAGCTTTGGATCAGGCGCTGGAGTAGTTTTAACAGCCCCCTCGGGTGAGATCTTTTACCACTCATACAGGCTGGAATTCCGTTGCACCAACAATGTGGCTGAGTATGAGGCTTTGATTCTGGGACTCAATCTAGCAATTGAAAAAGGTGTTACAATCTTGGAAGTGAAGGGGGACTCAGACCTCATTGTGTCGCAAGTTTTGATGAGATTTGCCACTAAAAATGAGAAGTTGAAAAAGTATCGAGATGCGGCTCAAACCCTTTCAAAAACCTTCAGAAAAGTATCAATCGAAGTTGTTCCTCGAGAATAAAACCACTTGGTTGATGATTTGGTTGTCTCATCCTCTACTTCACAACCATGTGAAGGACCTTTTCATGACCTATGCAAGATGGAGGTTCTTTTTAGACCCTCTATTTGCGAAAATTTGGAGCATTGGCATGTGTTCGAGGATGATGATCAAATTATCATATTCATGGAAAATAGAAAAGAATTTACCTATTCACAAGTTTCTTTCCTGGCCGACTCTATGGACTTAGAAGCCATCAACCTACAAAAAAATACCTTACCAAAAGGTTGTATTCCTCTAGAAAACCTTTTTGACAGGCATGATGTTTTCAAAGGAAAAAGAACCAATAAGCAAGATGAGGAAGCCCTGGAATTCAATATCAGTACAGATATGGACCCGAGGATGGTCAAGATAGTAAAGGGGACCACCGAGAAAGAGAGGAAGGAAATACTAGTGCTCATCAGAGAATTTAGAGACACCTTTGCTTGGAACTATGATGATTTAAAGGCCTATAGGGGGGATGTCATCCAACATGCCATACCCTTGGTAGAAGGAGCCAAGCCATTCTGACAAAAGATAAGGCATATCAACTCGAAGTTGGCAAGCCAAATACAAAAGGAACTCGAAAATATGGTTGGCGTTGGTATCATAGCCCCTATCAGGTACTCTTCTTGGATGTCGAACTTGGTAGTTGTTCAGAAGAAAAATGGTGATATCTGCCTGTGTGTTGATTTCCGCAACCTCAACCAGTTGTCTTTGAAGGATAATTATCCCCTCCCAAACATGGAACATTTTCTTCAGTGGGTCACAGGGGCAGGGATGATGTCTATGCTAGATGGGTTCTCATGGTACAACCAAGTCTTACTCAAAAGGGAGGACCAACTCAAAACTGCATTCACTACACCTTGGGGAACTTTTATGTACTTGAGAATGTCGTTTGGTCTTATGAACGTTGGTGCCACTTTTCATAGAGAAATGGTCTTTTCCTTCAGAGACCTTATACAAAAGATCATATAAATTTACCAAGATGACCTCACGGTTGTGTCCAAGGATAGGAAAGACCATCTCTCCCACCTCAGGATTGTTTTTAAGTAGTGCAGGAAGTATGGTATCTCACTAAATCCTAAGAAGTCTGTTTTTGGGATTGATGAAGAAAAACTATTGGGACACATGGCCTCACTAGGAGGAGTCTCCATTGATCCCGAAAGAGTCCAATCAATAAAAGATGTCTGCCCTCCGGTCAACAAGAAAGCCCTGCAATATTTTCTTGGAAAAATCAACTTCATCCGCAGATTTGTGCCAAATTTCGCTGAAAGGATAAAACCATTAAGCGCCCTACTGAAAAAGGATGTTTCTTTCAGGTGGGGAGATGAGACCAACAAATCTTTTGAAGATATCAAAAACGCTATCTCCCAAGCCCCCGTCCTGATTAGTCCTGATTTTTCGCGAGACTACATAATATTCTCGTTTGCATCTCAGGATACTGTTGCGGATGTCCTAATGCAGAAGGATGTTGATAACTATGAACATCCCGTGGCCTTTATGAGAAAAGTCCTAAGAGACTCAGAGTTAAATTACTGCATCACAGAGAAACAAGCCTATGCCTTGGTCAAATCCCTCAAACATTTCAGGAACTACATCGGTTACACTAAAATCAAGGCTTATGTCCCATACCCAGCTGTGAAAGATGTTTTATCACAACAAGACTGCATGGGTACTCGAGGAAAGTGGGTTTCAAAAATCTAGGAGTATGACTTAGAAATAAAACCCACCAAGATAGTAAAGGGACAAGGTTTGGCCCAAATGTTGATTGAAAGCAATCAGGAAGCCATACAGATGGGTGAGAATGAAAAAGTAAATGTAATGATCAGTGAACTAGAACATGACGAGTGGTATTCCGATATTGTTTATTATCTAAAGAACGTGTCTTTCCCTGATCATTTGGTGGATTACAAGAGAAGGGCTTTGAGATTGAAGGCTATGAAATACTGCTTGACCGAGGATGGACTTAGATGGAAGAATCCTGATGGCGTTATACTTCGATGTGTAAACAAAGAAGAGGCAAAGAAGATATTGGAAGAATTGCATTATGGGCATTGTGGTGGACACTTTGCTGCTCGTACTACTGCCCATAAGATCTTGAGGGCTGGTTAATATTGGCCAACACTCTTTTCGGATACTCATCAACACGTTCGATCTTGCCAACCTTGCCAGTACTTCTCCAGAAAACCAAGACTCCCAGTGCAACCTTTGAAACCAGTGGTAGTAGAGGCACCCTTTCAGCAATGGGGTTTGGATTTTGTTGGTGAATTCAAAGACAATTCAAGTAATGGCTATCGGTGGATCCTAACTGTTGGAAATACTAAAACAACTGAGAGGGAGGGGGGGTGAATCAGTTGTATGTGAGCTTAAACAATTTTATACCTTTTAAACATTATTAATCTTTCTTCATGTGTCATCAACAATATACAACATATGGACAGTAAAAGTAAAGATCATCAGTCACACATAAAATACACACAGA
>ML782082.1:583375-597581 GCA_009831015.1 Picea engelmannii | reverse complement strand
CACCAACTCCCTGAATATTCCAGCACCAACTGGATGTAAGCACCAACTTCTTGAATGTTCCAGCACCAATTGGATGGAAGCACCAACTTCTAGTTACACAGGCTCCAACCTGTATAACATAGAACACTTGTTCTCCCTAGCACCACCCTGCCACCCTAGTTTCTCTGGCTACAACCAGATGGAAGCTACAACTTCCTGTGTTCAAGCTCCCACTTGAACCTCTGAGGACAACAGTCCTCCCAAGCACCTCCCAACCTCCCTAAAATATTAATGGCTAAATACACATTCAACTTTACAGATAAATCAGTTCTTACCAATCTTTCTTTGTTCTGTAAATCTGGTCTTCTTTTCACTGTTCTACTGCTCTTCTCTTCCTCTGTCTGTTCAGCAGACATGCTTTGCATCAACTTGTTCAGATATTCTACTCTGCATTTTATCTTTCTGACATTCTGCTATACTCCTTCTCTTTCTGTCATTCTACTCTTATGTTCAATCTCCTTCTGCGCATTCTCTCTTCAATTTTTCCTTACAATTTCATTCTTTTTCACATGCTCGATGACACAACGACAAAGTCTGTTTCCACTACTTTTATATAATCAAACAGATGATTCAACTTCCCATCTCCTTCGGCAAGAACAACGACAACTGTCCCTGTAACTGAAACGTTAACTACTTTACCATCACGAGTCCGTTTCACTTAACATATTTGTAACAGAGGAGTTAATTTCAAGAAGGAACAATAACCCTCCGATCACAATCAAATCTTATCCTCACCATTGGATAATCTTTATTATTCTTGCCTTCTAAATCGGGTTTCGACACTTTCAGTGTCGAGATACACATGTACTCGGAACCCCCGATTCTCCGATCCCCGATGTGCTCCTTTCCTGAGCTTTAGCCCCTTCCGGCTACACAATGGTCCATGTGACCAGCTATCATATGACTGTCACCATACCTCTCGTCGGGGTTTCGGGGTTTACAATGATAATGTGCATACGCCCCTTGGACCCACCATATGCTGATTCTCGACTTCCTCTGTACTCCTTACACCTGTCCTCCACTGACTCCTGGGTGGCCCACAGGCTATATGCCTTATCGGGAAATCACGTATCGCGATTTCGCGATGTCTGATGTTGAATGTTCTTGTCAATATCAAAACCCGATCCCCAAAATTCCATATAGATCTGTGATCAATGGTCCTGGTGCGATCTTGACTCAACGGTTGCGATTGAATCACAATATCGTGTTTCACGATTTCGGAGTTTCTATTGCAGTGTGTTCTTGACATATCAAAGTCCCGATCGTCCAAATCCCGATGCTCCGTTACACTGACAATTGGCCCCCACTCATCGGGGTTTCACTGATCGTGATTTCACAATGCATAAATCACTTGTCACCGGGATCCCCGATTCTCCGATGAACAAAACTCCAACGGCGCCCGATCCTTTGCCACCTGTCCTTGCAGATGGACGGTCCCTATTCCTCCGGGATTTCGAGACTTTCGATGTCTCGATTCACTTGTCCTCAGGAACTCCGATTTCTCGATGGCCAATATCCCGATGCCTCACCAGAATAATGATGCGTGTCCTGCCCAGATCAACGACTAGGATTATCTCTCCAATATCCCAATGACTTGTCTGGGATTTCTCCTCTGCACACTAGGGCTTAACCCCTGCGCGACTCTTATAGATCCGGTGGCTGTCGGGTTTTCTTCTCAGATCCTACGGCTCAGATCTGTTCTCCCTCCCTGCGCTCCTCCTGAGGCTTAACCTTCGTGCACCTTTTGCAGATCTGGTGGCTGACGGGTATCTGCTTCCAATCTGATGGCTCAGATCACTTCTTCTGCACGCCTACTCCTGCGCTTAACCTCTATGCAGGTTCTCCCGATCCAACAACTATCGGGATTTTCGAGTGAGATCCGACGGTTCTCGGTCTCTTTCCCCTGTGGTCTCCTCCTGAGCTCCTCCTGGACGTGTAAACCAACGGTCACTGAATCTTCTCCTCCCGATTATTGTTGCGCTACTATTCATTGTTGTTGTCATCACTGCAACCACAACTGTACTTGCCATCAATGACAAGTATACGTTGATTCCCTGTCTGTTAACTGAATTTTCCAACACTAACAGCTACAGACTATTTCACTAGATGGGTTGAATCAATTCCTACAAAAAGGGCCACCGAAGAAGTAGTCATGAAATTCTTGGAAGATCAGATCATAACTACGTTCGACGCCCCTTCCAAGATCCCTACAGATAATGCCAAAACTTTAGCTCCTACGCTCTGGTAGAATTTTGTTTCAAATATGGCATTACCCTATCCCATTCCTCAAACTACTACCCGCAAGGAAACGGATTGGCAGAATCAACCAACAAGAACCTCATGAATATTCTAAAAAAGGTTGTCAGAGAAAATAAGAAGTCATGGGATAGTAAAATAAAATATGCAGTATGGGTAGATCGAATAACGAGAAAAAATTCCACAGGGAAAACTCCTTTTGAGCTAATATATGGACTTGAAGAAAAAATTCTCGTGAACCTCCAAATTCCTATCCTTTGGTTTTCTCAACAATACGCCACAAATGCATAAGCAATCCAAGGAAGGATCGATCAACTGATAGAACTAGATGAGACACGAAGAGGTGCCTTTGGTCAAATGACGAGAAACCAAGAAAAGATAAAGAACACCTTTGATCACAAAGCCAAGGAAAGAAGTTTCACCAAAGGAGATCTTGTCCTGTTGTGGGATAAAAGAAAAGAGAAGCCTGGCATGCAAAAAAAATTTGACAGCCTATGGGGAGGCCCTTATAAGATCGAGAGTTGTGCAGGTACGAATTCTTTCAACCTGGAGACCATGGAAGGAGAGATTCTGAAACTGCCAGTAAACACTTTACATATCAAGCGTTACTACCCCCTAGACACATGACGCCATAGGTAAGTATAAGTAGGTAGGCATTCTTCCGTGTATTATACCATTTGCATTTCATGTTAGTTTGTTTCCTCACATGCATATTGATTGTTTTATTTCAGTCANATATTATATTTGCAGGGTGGAAATACCACCCCACCTTTGTTATTGATGCCCTTTTCGAGTGTGAGAAGGTCTGTAGGTTTATGCCAGAGATGCTGAGGTCCTCATGCGCTCTACGGTCAGCACATGTTCCCGAGTTGGAGCCAGATGTTATCCCCGATTTCTAGGGATAACTAGGAGATCATGTATTGAGGCCCACAGGTCCTAGACATGGAGTACCGAGAATAGGATTGACCTGGTCATGGCCCTGGAAGTCCCATGTTTCTTCTTCCTCATCAGACTTGTCTTGTCAGCAGTAGAAACATCCATCACCTTTGGCTTGGACTTGTATCGAAGAAGACTCTTGGTCCATGAGGTAATTGGTCCAGGTATCATGATATGTGTCATGTTTGATCATTATAACTTTCAGATATATGCATCATATTCCTTTCATTTTTTACGACTACTTGGATCTTACACTAACCCACTTGACCATGGTTTGGTGGATTGAAAGGGTACCCTAGTAAGATTGTACCCATAGGTTTTCGTTAGCCACCAAGGGGGATTTTGAAGAGCCATCGTCTGCTCCCATTATATTATCATTTTTACATCTTATCTCCCATTCATCTATCCCACTCCCCTAGTCCAGACATTAGGATGACCTATTTGTGGGGTTACACCTTATCTTGTGGGAAGAAGGGGCTAAAGGCCCAGGGGGTAAAAGCAGCTGGTAAGAGATAAAAGCCATAAAAATAAAACCTAGAGATGCCTCGCCCAGGGATCCCCGAGAAGGCAATAAAAATCTTCTCAATAAGAAACAAGAGGGACCCGAAGAAAAATAACAAAACAAGACCTAGACAAGAGGATGGGGGGTCTCATCATGAGCCAACCCATTATGTTCATAGGTACCTAGCAGTATGACATTGCCATTATCTGGTTACCACGCCAGGGCAGTGACCTTTGGTTGCATGGCCAAGGGAGAGGGGGTCTCATCACGAGCCAGCCTTATCATCTCTATGAAAGTACTTTTGGGTAACATTGTCAGCTCTGGTCACCACGCCAAGGCAGTGTCCTTTAGTTAGACCTTGAAATAAAAAGAAAGAAAAAGTAATAGAGAAAAGAAAGAATAAAGGCAATAAAGGGCTTGGAAAGAATTGCATCCATGACAGGTACATCTCGCCTCCTACAAAGGCACCCATGGATAATATCACCCCCGTCTTTCACTATGTCTGGACATCCTTTGACCACTCAACCTCGTGTTACATGGCTTGGATGATATCCTTTGGGAACTTTCCTTTTCTTATGGATGCTGGCCCAATAGGGAATTTTGACTTTTTCTTCAGCTTTGTATAGTAGGTCATTGTAATGTCTTTGAGCTATTAGATGATATGCTAGGGGTTTTATGCATGCATTTGATAAAATTAATGATCAAGTATGATTGACATTGCTATGATCCCTAGGACTAATGAGCCCATGGAGGGTGAAGTTTTTGATGTGTAGGACCATGCCCGACGGACAGGTACCAAGTAGACCAGTACACATGGAGAGATGATTAGTTCAGACCTCCATGGGGCTGAAGAGCCCATCAGATGGTTGTTGGGACCTCATTAGGGGCAGAGACAAGACAGTGATTGGTCGAGCCTTTGCACGAGAGAAGAAGAAGGACATTTTCATCTAGTACGCCTTAGCTGAGCCCAACCCTAGGGGGTTGACCCACTGCAGGTGGAACGTGTCCCTCTGATGACCTAGGACGTCCTCTAGAGGCCCTTGATGTCACATCCAACACATGGCAGTTTGACAAGGCAGTTTGGCACGTGTGGCAGAGTTTGGAGGCCCAGAGAGGGCCAACGTTTGTCATCTAGTGCTATGATTTGCCTTAAAAAGGGCCAACGTCTCCCTCAAAGGGGCTAGACGTCTTGCTCATTGCTCATTTAGGGTTTTTCTTTTAGCAGTTTAATGTAAAACAATATGATTTTTAGTTATTAGCCTTGTCGGCTATTTTAATGACCTAATTTTAATTAAAGGTCATTGGATGATATATATTGAGGATGTTTTCCCTCATTTTGACATAACACAATTCACTCACACTTGTGAGGTCTGATTTTTACGCCCTCCTAGGGTATTTTTGTTGTCTAAGTGAGGCACACTTTCTATTGGAAGAATATTTTTGGCATCTTATGGCATTTCTCTCAAGGAATGTTTACAACTAGGGTTTTCTTATGCTTCTCTTCATGATATGTAAGTGATTTTCTTGCAAAACTTCTTAATCGAATGGTTGTAGGTGTAATTTCTTGCATTTGCTTATTAAATTGTTGATTTGAAACCCTAGGTAACAAGCACACAAGTATGTCCTTGTTATATGTTCCCTTAGAGAGAAATATTTTAGCCATTGAAGAAGAAGGATTGAGCCTAGCCTTTGCTACACTCATCTTGCTTCTTCCTTTAAGCTAGCATTTAATATTATAGGTTGAAAAAGGGATGACGTCCTAGGCCTAAGTTATCTACACCTAGGGCCATCACTTTCTAGGGTTTGAAAGCCTTGTCTTTACAACACTTTCTCTCACCTCATCCTTTAGTAAAATTAACCATTGATGCTAGCCGTTTTGCCAAATTGACCTAAGGAAGGAGGAAAGAGCACGATGCCTTGCTTAAGCAACATCGGAGTGAGCCTCTTTCCCCTAGGGTTTTGATTCTAGGGCCCTGCCTTTGCAACACTTTAGAACCCTTCCCTCCAGTCTTTAAGTCATCATCCTTTCAAAACCTTGTGCCCTCTTCTTGTTTGACTCCATATACCCTAAGGCATTGATCTCTAACCTCCAATGTTGAAGTCTTATTGTTCAAAACCATTCTCAAAACTTTAAATTTTGAAACCCTAACTAATAAACTAACCTAATGAGGGCTGACGTCATAGTTGGTTATCTCATCTTGACGCAACAAATCTTGAATATAAGCAATTGAATGATGATTTGAAGCATTTATTGAGCAAATTGTTGATTGTATACATTGTAGGCTTGATCATCCTGATAGATATTGATGAATTGATGCTCTTTCATAGCTAATTGAAAAAACGTTGACTTCATTTATATCTATTGATTTACATTGCTTATTAAATGGTGGCAGATAGTTATTGAAGTACTAACCCTTTGAGTTATAGCCTGCATATATATATTGTGTTGTTGTTGTCTTGTTCTGGGTAGGTGTTTTCAATTGGGCATACACTTCATTATTGGTTGTTTAGCCGGACTATCTGACCTAGGTGGTAACTTGTGAGGAGGAAACTTTAACCTTGCTTTATACCTTAGCCTCTTCAAAGCCCCAGGTTGCCGGGGACGTCTCCCCTGGGCTAACCTCCCTAAACAGAAAGAACCTCCCCATTGAGGTGACATTGGGTGGGTAAGGTTCCTGTTACGCCAGTTTGATCTCTATCCTTTAGCCTTTGACCTAATCTACAAACTGCGCGATAACATGACCCTTCTCTTAAATATTCTCTTAAATCGTCCCCTCTCTTGTGGACTACTCATACCCCATTTCTGTCCATGTCCCCCAACAAATGGCATCACATTTTATTTATTAAATTCAGATATACAATTTGCATATTACACGTTTGGCCACAACCACTTATCATATCTACATTATGAATTAATTAAACTAGGGATTATAGTGGGAATGTTACACCATATACAAATATTATGGTATAATACCCTAGATTTTGGCATTGAACCACATTGTGGGCATCTAGAGTCATATATGATGTTCTAAACTTCTAAACAACCACCATATTCTATTTGTAGGCCAAAACATCCTTATAAAGGACTAATGTGTTGCTCAGAATGCTTGTTTAAGAGCTATTTCTTTTAATGCTCAATAAATGAAAGGCGTAATCTTGTAACAATGATTTTTAAACTTCTTCTTATCTCAACATTTGTAATTGTTAATGGTTAGTTATCTTTAATTTCTTCAACTCTATTTCATGAATTACATGAACATGTTAATGATCATAAAAGATTCGATGTGTCTTTGTTTCATTGCATCATTGAGTTCAGTCAATTATGTGTGGTTCTTATTAACTATACTAAACTTACCTCACAATCACATAACTCTCAGTAGAGCTAACGCCCTTACCAAACTTGATAAAAATTTCTACATACCAACTGACCATAACAACCAACTGACTTCAATGGTGCAACCTAATTCCCAAGTGGTAAAAGATGTGATAGTTATTTTCGCTATTTCTTAAGTAGAGAGGGAAAGTGCCTTAGTATCCATGAATGGTTCAAATGGATTTCCATAAGCCCACTATAACATTAAATACCATGAAACTCTCAACCCCATGACCCATTGGTGAGACTAAGTGATAAGAGGCAATGCCACACATGCCAAAACGTAATGAAGTTGGCTCTACAAAACTCTAATAACTCAATAGTCTATTTTTCGAGAGGAAATTGTAAAGCAGTGCAATGTAAGAAGACAAAACTTATCAAACACTCCTTGCAATGTAAGAGGACAAAACTTATTAAACTCAATAACATTGTAAGAGGACAATTTTAATAACTTAATATTCTATTGTTAGAAAAGAAATTCTAAAGCATTGAAATGTAAGATGACAACTTATTAAACTCAATGCAATGTAAGAGTACACAACGTGCATTTAAGAGTTTTATGTTAAAATTCTTTCAAATATAAAGAACATTTCATTTTTATCATTTCATTTTTATTGTTAATCATTCAAATCATAATATTATAAAAGAGAGGAAAAAATATAAATTAAACATTCTTATATTTATTTAAAAACTTAAAATAGTAAGCTATTAATTGATTATTAAATATAAATATAAATATTTTATTAAGAAATTTTAATTTTTCAAAATTGTAAACTATTTATTATTGATTTAAGGGTATATATAATTTATTATCAATTTAAGGATAAAGTTTAAACATTCTATAGAGATGTAATGTAATGTTGAATTAGATTAAAAAATTTAATGTTATTATTTTAACTATAATAAAATTTAAATTTAAATGTAATTTAAATTTTCCTATTTTACAATTTTTAGTTGGGTGGAATTTAAGTTTTTCTATTTTATAACTTACAATTTTGGTATTTAATGAATTGGTTGCAACTTTATATGGTTCAAGTTTCTTTAATTATTTCAATGAATTGGTTGCAACTTTATATTGTTCAAGTTTTATTAGTTATTAGAAGTAACTAACATGCTCCAGTATAAGGTGCATTTTTTTTTTTTATTGTTGATTGTTTTCAGATGGTCATTGTAGTGTACTACTTTATCAGTATTTATTTTTGTACACTAAATTCCTTTAGATTTTATAACTTGAGATTAATGGTAGTATGACCAAGGGGTAACTTAAACAGATTGAGTGTTAATAAATCATATAACTTTATTACTTATGTTGGTTAAGTATTGTATAGATTGGAATGACTAGACTTGAAGTGCATGTATAATAATTAGTGTGGTGTAATTGGAGTAAGTATTCGGTTTGTAGAGTGCAAGTGGAACAATTTTTTGGTCAATGTGGTACAAGCGGAACATGGTATTTTGGACATGATAATGTATTTTATTGTTGACATGGACTAACATGTGGATGTGCATGCTTATAATGTTGTGGTGGAATTTTATATCATTATGGAAAATAAAAGTGACATGGATGTCATTTCAAATTGTTATGTAAACGATTGAAAGCTTATGTAAAATTATTAGTGTGGGGATCAAGGTCAAGATCTTACTAGCAAATATGTAAATGACATGTGGTCATTATTACAAAATGGAGTGATCAATAAAACAATCACAAGGACCACAAAGTGATACAAGAAAAAAAGGTCCACTAAGTAAAATTAAACACAAGTTATCCTAGGAATTAATTTTAAGATTAAAAATGACTTACTTATGCGAAATTTACCTTGGAATATATTAATTGTATTAGACACTTATTACCTAGATGCAAAGATACATAATACCTACATGCATAAGACAACTATTAATAGAAAATATTTTGAGGACATTTAACGATTTTCATGCAATTGGGAGAAGGTTATAAATATGGGTTTTTCCCATGGGAAAGGGGTTATTTTTTCGATTAATTCTCCTCCTCCTCCTCGTACAGACTATTTCTTATGAAAATGAATAGTTGATGGTAATAAATGAAAATTTAAGAGAGTAGTATCATTGTGAGTCCATTGTCTAGGGTTAGGAATTGAAATCTCATTGAACGATGTATTGCTTAGAGGAAAATTGTTTTCTTGCAACCATGCCATGCATGGGAATTTCAATTATCTAATCTAATACCTTAGATATTCCAATGGACAATTCATCAATACAACAAATATTAAATATACTAGTACATATCCAACAATATTTTACTCAATCATTAGAAGTGTATTTGTCACATCAATAAACTAATAGAGGAAATAAGAATAGAGTTGTTGTACTAAAGTCACACCAAAAAACATTATAGGCATAATATTTACCTTGGAGAAACCATGAGGAAAAACTCTAGCTAAAAATAAAGATTGTGCCTTGCTCTTATTATTCTCAAGTTTAGAATGAAATATGTAGAGAAATATTGATTCACTATATTGAGAAAATAAACATTGTGAAATGTTATAGATTGCTATAGGGTCACTTTCTATTGTAGTAAAGTCACACTACAAAACACCATGAACATAATATTTACTCTTAAAAAAAACTATGAGAAAAAGTCTACCCAAAAATAAAAAAAATTCTTGTTATTATTATTCTTAAGTTTAGAATGAAAAATATAAAAAATTCACTTTATTGAGAAAATAAACATTGTAAAAAAGTCTACCCAAAAATAAAGATTTTTCTTGTTATTATTATTCTTAAGTTTAGAATGAAAAATATAAAAACTCACTTTATTGAGAAAATAAACATTGTGGCATGTTATAGTTGCTACATAGTCACAAATTCTCGCTCTACTATGTATTATCCTCCCACTCCTTTACAATGCTTTGAAATGGAACATAAAAATGCAATAATAATAATGGAATCCCTGATCACCTCTTCTCATACATAATAATAATGGAATCCATTTTGATCACATCTTCTCATACATCTCCCACTCTGTTACCATGCTTTGAAATGGAACATAAACATGCAATAATAATAATGGAATCCCTTATGATCACCTCTTCTTATACATAATAATAATGAAATTCATTTTGATCACTTTTCTCATACATCAGAATTAGTGTTTTGAGTCCCTTTTGTAGGATATATATCTTTTATGTTTATAAAATTTTCTTACAAGTCTGATTAACTAGATTTGATGTAGCCATAGCATATTATAGTGATCAAAGTAATGCTTAACTTACCTTGGACATAAATTTCTCATATAAACTATATTTTCAAACTATGATTGTAGCTTTAAAAATATCACATATCCATTTTGAAGATAAAACCAAAAATAACATATTATGGTAATCAAAGTAATGCTCAACTTACTTACTTTGGATATAAATTTTTCATATAAACTATATTTTCAAACTATGATTGTAGCTTTAAAAATACCACATGTCCATTTTTGAGATAAAACCAAAAATATACACTTTTGCCTTCCTTAATACTTTTATTAAGATAAGCTTTAAAAATGTGAGACAAAACCATATCTTTCATTTCTTCATAAAACACCCCCACAAAAAACATAAACTCCACTTTGTGCCTTGCAGCGCCCTCTATACATGTGCTCTCGCAGTGATTCGTGGAGGCCAATCTCTCCACGTATGCTGTCGTTGACCTAAGCTACATGGGTGCCTTTCCACGTGGTCACTCCTGCTTGATTGGTGGCTTCAATAAATAAGCCGACGTTAAGTGTTTTGGAATAGTTATCCATTCTATTTAAACCCAAGTGGTACAATCACCCGCTAGAGGGATCCCATATCTGGTGGCCAGCTATATAATTTATTTTATGATTTCACATTTATATAATTGGTTTCATGATTTTCGGAATTATCATGATTTTAGGTAGAATTATAAGTATTTATATTTTTCACATTCTTCATCATAAGTCTAGATAAGTAGTACAAGTCAATGATAATGTGTCTTTTTTTTTATAAATAATATCCATTCATCGTATCTCAATACACATTATTTCACATTCTTCATCATGAAAATTTAGGTAGTAGTACACGTCAATGATGTTGTCCTAAGAAAAATATTATTACGAGTCAATAATAATGTGTTTTTTTTTAAATAATATTCGTTCATCATATCTTAATACACATAATTTCACATTCTTTATCATGAAAATTTAGGTAGAAGTACATGTCAATGATGTTGTCTTAAAAAAAATTAAATTTATTCATGGTATCTTAATGGTGGATGATGTCTAAAAAATAATTATAGTATTTTACAGTTGGTAATGTAAACATAGTATTTTATTGATGTCTTAAAAATAAAAATATAATATTTTATTAATCACAAAAAAGTTGGTTATGTAAACATAGTATTTTATTCATCACAAAAAAAAAGTTGGTAATCTAAACATAAAACCATCAAAGGGTTATTTGTTCATCAAATATGGTTAAGAATTAAGAATTTTTCATGACCAAACATCTACTGTTGAAATTAAGCAAAAACTAGAAACTGCCTTTCCTTTCTTTACCAGAAACCTTCGCTTCATCATAAATCAATTTCCCACTATTGAATCCCATAATGTTAAATATCTTCGCCCTTTTATATTTGCAAATTCCAGGTTTATGGAAAGACTGTTGTTTAATATTTGTAAATTTCTAAGCTTTTGAAATTAAATCCTTGTATCTTAAATCCTGAATTTAAGATATAAAGGCAACTTTGAAGCCATTACAACATATTCATATGAGTTTTATTCATGTTAGTTTGAGATTTGAACTAAGGTGGGGAGGATAACAATCATTCCTCACAACCATCCAAATTACATCCAATTAACTGCAAATTTCATATCTATATGTTTAATAAAATAAGTATTATATATATATATATATATATATATATATATATATATATATATATATATATATATATATATATATATATATAATTTGTTAGAAATGTTTGTCCTTTGCTAAGAAATTATAATCAAGGGTTTCTAAGCCATCAAAATCACTTGGGATGATATCAACCCTTAACATGGTTGATTTTTTAGGTGTCTCCTCCCAACTAAGCACACCATAAGAGAATTGAATTAGGGTGTCCTAGCAAACAAAACTCACACTTTAAATTGTGTTTTAAAACTAAATTTTATTATTATCATATAAATAGAATTATTTTAAATGCAATAGTATAAACATTTTAAGTTTTGGATCTTTCCCTGGATATTTTCAGTTAAATTTTTCTCTAAATCAGGGGAGAAATTGTTGGATCTGCAGATTTCACTGGTTTATTTTGTATAATTTGAGTGCTCCAGGGGTTTTTCAGCATGCTGAATCCATTTCTACATTCATAAATGCAATTTAAACAACAAAATATTGAGATTTCTTACAGATTTTGTGTCACCAAATTCCAGCCTCCTTTTAAATGAAATTGTTCATATGAAACATAATAAAAATATATATACTCTCCTGTGGAGTGAACGAAGGGTTGCTCTTTAATGAGTTAACCATCTCACAATTAGATTGCAATAATCTAGGCTTTAGTCATTAGCAACCTGATAAACAAAGCTTGTACCTAGATTGAAATAATCTAGGCGTTAGACATTATTGGGCGTGATTACAAGAGATTAATAGGTTTGGATGGTTCTTCAAGTAGCTGTGACGTATGCTGGTTGGTTTGATGACCACGTTGTGATGGCATTTCAAATGTTTCAAGTAGCTGTGAAGTGGTGTGCTACCAGGCCACATATCATTCTCTCTGGCCATGTTTTATCACATGCTTTCCATTCTTCATGGCCTTGATGTCCGATGCTTCCCATTCTCCGAGGTCGTTTGCAATTTCCATTTGTGCTATATCTACGATTGTTGTTTCCATTTGAAATTCACGGGTTTCTTCATTGGTGTTTGCTCCTATTGATGTTTTTTATTTCCATTTGAAATCTGGGAATCTTTTTCTTGTTAGTTATTTCCATTTTCAAGTTGATTTTATGTTTGTAGTTTTCATTGGAAATATGCACATTTCTTGTTTGCTATTTCCATTTACAGATTGATTTGATGGTAGCGTATTAGTGGGTGCAGGTGAAAATTTGTAGATTGAGTGAAGGAGAAGGCTTACAAAAGCATTTGATTATTTACCAAGAAGGGCCACAAACACATCAGATCATCATTAGACATCCATTGGAAAACAGTGAAATGAATTGTCTGCTATCTCATTGGTGTTGGAACATGCGGTTCCATTGTAAACCTTACCTTGTTGGTTAAGTGGGTTGACCATTTCTTTGGGTCCACAACCAGCTAAATTGATGGTTGACCATATCCACTTATGATTCCAGATATGCATTTTATGGACAGTTACAACTGACTCCACCTGAGATTGTTGGTTTGGTCCACGATCGAAACCTATTTATAAATGATCCATGTAGTTGGTCTATTTCAACAATTTTTTTAGACACCACCACTAAAAATTTGTAGATTGAGTGAAGGAGAAGGGTTGTAAAAACATTTGATCATTTACCAAGAAGGGCCGCAAACACATCAAATCATCATTAGACATCCATCCATCAAAATAAGAGGAGTTGCAGAGACATCTGATCATGATTTCAAAGTAACTATCAATACATCATGTTGTGATGGACAAAGAGAAGCCAAATTCTTGTAAAGTTTGCAGGAAAGTAGACACTTCCGTTGAACAACCTCTAAAACAACTATCAATGGATTGTTTGTTCAGTAAATGGTTTCAGTTGCAATTTTGACAACTTAATTTCGCACCTAAAGTGAAGCCCAATAATATCCACACATATTTTAAACTTGAGGAATTGACCCCATGACCTCATGCTTGTAATAACTCACATCACGCAATGTTATAACCCTAATTTTCACTACACATGCAGACCTGCCATCAGGCCATCTTACTTACTATTTTTTCTAAGCCAATACAGAACAACTCTTCCTAAAAACACAATTTTTGAAGATGTATGCGCCCTTTTGTAATGATCCCAAGCCAAATTCTTTCTTGGAATCACTAACTACTACTAATTTATTGAGTTTTTAAGTGCATACAAGATTCATCAACACATGGAGATCACAATATATTCAAGA